>CM050422.1:28025984-28083484 GCA_027564155.1 Gymnocypris eckloni scoliostomus | reverse complement strand
TTTCCCTCCGGCCTGGACAAAGCCACATCGTAATTGACCTGGATGTGTTACCTGATGGTGGGAATGAAATAAGAGGCAGCAGGTTTAAAACAAGCTTATCTAGAAGACAGAAGTCAAGTACGAGAATGCATCGTAATTAAAATCAGGCGCTCCCCGAGCACCTGTCTTTCTCCCATGACTCTCAGGATCTTGAGGTTGGTTAATACTACTGGGATCTTGTTGTTTACCAAAGCCGCTCTTCTTAGACCTCGATGTTAGATAACAAACCCCTTGTGGCAGCTCCATACTATCAGAGGTGCCTGGGGAATGAGTATGACAGCAGTGATGTGAAATCTGAATTTCCCCAGCTTTCAGAGAAGGACGAGGCCTAGAGATTTTAAAAGGATGTGACAGCATTTTGACAAATCTGATTTCTGATGCATATCAGAGTCATTGCTGATGTATATGAAAATAAATTGCAAAATTGAAAAACAAACCACCTTGTGCAATACCATAACTCGGGCTGTGCAGTAGACGGCAATACCATGCAATGGTAGAAACGCATTTATGTAGAATTCTGATGCATGGTAAGTTTTATATTTAGGTAAATATAAATATTCGTATATCCATAGGCTTAAGATATGTGACTTGTCCAACCATATTCATAACAAATTGTTTGATTATTTTTGATTGTTTGAAATGTAACTTTTTTTCTTCAGTAAAATCAATAATATCAAATAAAATCAAATAATATTTTGTATTTTACACTTTGAGAGAATTGCATGGTAATAATTAATATTTACGCAATATTTATTATACCCATTGAAATTAAAATAAAATAAAAATCTCTAATTTGTTTTATTATTTTTCAATTAATGCACAATCAAACCATTACAGATGATTCAGAATCCAGCTGGTCAGGACTGGACTGGACTGGTCTTCAGCGAGCAAAAGGGCCCATGTTACACCTCTCTTTATCTCCCTACACTGGCTCCGGTTACAGCTCGTATCAAGTTCAAGACACTGATGCTTGCATATAGAACAACCACAGGCTTAGCACCCGCCTACTTCCACTCACTATTACGAATCTACATCCCCTCCAGAAGCCCCGCCTACTTCCACTCACTATTACGAATCTACATCCCCTCCAGAAGCCCGCCTACTTCCACTCACTATTACGAGATCTACATCCCTCCAGAAGCCCGCCTACTTCCACTCACTATTACGAGATCTACATCTCCTCCAGAAGCCCGCCTACTTCCACTCACTATTACGAATCTACATCTCCTCCAGAAGCCCCGCCTACTTCCACTCACTATTACGAATCTACACCCCTCCAGAAGCCCGCCTACTTCCACTCACTATTACAAATCTACATCCCCTCCAGAAGCCCCGCCTACTTCCACTCACTATTACGAATCTACATCCCCTCCAGAAGCCCCGCCTACTTCCACTCACTATTACGAATCTACATCCCCTCCAGAAGTCTGAGATCTGCTAGTGAGCGACGCCTCGTGGTGCCATCACAGAGAGGCACAAAATCACTTTCCAGAACGTTTTAATTCACCGTTCCTGGCTGGTGGAACTCACTCTCTTTTCTTAACCTCTCACTGTCTGGCTAGTATTTGCTCTGATTGAACAATGCCTAGAAATTTTGTATTACAAGCACTTCCTGTGTCCGTTTGCCTCTTCATAATGCATCAATTATTGTATTCCTCAATTGTAAGTCACTTTGGATAAAAGCATCTGCTAAATTAATACATGCAAATTTAAATGATCAGTATTTTCATTTTTTTTGCCATTTCCCATTCATTTCCTATGGTCGGTCATTTTTGACCGAAACACATCAGTAATGGTCAATGGAAGCTGAAATGAGTGAGCTTGACATGCCAGAATCAATGAGCACCGTTGAGCTTTCTCTGAAAACTTGGATTAAACTGCTCATTTAATCAGCAGTATGTCTAATAGCAAGTATTTCGAATAGTATGTCTAATAGTATGTCTAATAGTACACAGTATGTACTGAGTATATGTATGTGTATATTGCACATTGTCATCTGTATAAGTCTGTAAGTATGTACTGTCTATAAGTAAAAATTTTCTGCACTGTCTGGAGCACGCTCTCAAGAATTTCACTCGCCAAGACACATGTGCTGTGGTGATGTGACAATAAAAGTGATTTGATTTGATTTCATGTATTATGTTTACTACAGCTCTGTCTGTATGATATTTTAAAGCATTAAAGTTGTGAGTGTGTGAACTTTCACTGGTGGTAGATCTGTCAGAAAATATCCTTATTTGTGTTTCCAAGATGAAAGAAAATCTTACTGGTTTGAGTAATGACCGAATTTTCAATCCCTTCAATTTAAATAATTTCATCTTCTTTCCACAAACTGACAAATTGTCACATCAGGCAGTGAAAGATACATGCTTCCACCGTAGCTTAACTTAAAGTCAAATCTTTTCTCTTTTTTTTACCCATTATAATGTGGCACACAGATAAATAGTGTTATGTGTGAGTAGTCGCTACATTCATGAGCATAACCACTGTGCCCTTAAGCAGCCCATTTAACCCCAGAATGCTCCAGGAGGGCTTTCTATATAATAAGTGCATTGGAAGATCAGAAACATTGTACTCTACACAAATACAAAAACACTTGGCTAATGTACTGCAAAAGTGCATGAAAAAGCTATCATTGTTCTATGACGTTACACAACAATGGAGTGTGTGCTGCCATCACTGTCAAACTAAATTAAAGTGTGTCTCCACATCAAATGCTTTGAGTCACGTGACAATAATGGCTTCAATAATACAAATTGTCTTTGCGTGGGTGGAATAGATAATAAATGGCAGGCAGTCAGAAAAAAAATATCTGCCGTGAACTGTCGCCTTCCATCTTTGGCAAAACCTCACAGTATATAAGATCATTTAATTCCTATCGCAGCATGTCAGTGCGACATGCCCTTCAGAAACATTGTTGGGGTCATGTGACCCTCACATTGAGAACTCCTGCTGAGATTCCTGCACAGATATTTCCAGAAATGTGGTGGAGATGCCGAGCACCTTCATGCACATTCACTGGGAGCGTTTGCTTTGTGTACATCAATGCAGCAGCCAGCAAGTTCAGTAGGTGGAAAAAGAGTCTGAGAGAAAGAAAGATGAACCATGCAACACACAAAGAGACAAACGGACTGATGCACACACACAAATACACATAAACATGCTACAAAATCAATCCAAATTCTTTCACATTCTCTTAAATGTCCCGGTTATAAAAGAGCATTTCTCATAAATAGAATGTACTGCACAGAGCAGTCAGTAATGGTTCAAACGTTTTCATTTCTGTTTTTATTGTTTTTGACCCATGTAACCTTGTATTCTAATAAATAAGACTGTTACGACACCACCATTTTAGGTACCAGTGAAATCAAAACCGTGCTTTAAGATTTTCAGATAGGTAAGAAAGGTAAGAAATACTACAGGAATTGAATCGAGTTACCAAATGTAAAATAACACTGCATAGTCTGTATAAAATTTATACAGATTCATCTTCATGAAAACTACAAAAAGTTATTCGGTCAAGAGCAGTGAGTGATTCTTTTGTCTTTTGTTGTTTGATTACCATTAATGACAGGAGCAGCAGGTATATTGGGCTGCTGTCACTTTAAGACATAACGCACAGATCCAATATACTGACACATCCGATATCATTTTCATTCACTTAAGAAATAACCAGCACTGTTGGATACGCCCCAAGACTGGCATTTTGACAGTTTTGTGTGCATTTGTCAGATCAAGCACAATATGACAAAATGAAGCAAAATAAAATCATTTCGGTACACATGCTATCTAAGCTTAAATGTTTTCAGATCTCTTGAATCTTTAAATTGTCAAGACTTAAAAACAAAGACAGTCAACTTTCTCATGCAACATTGACTTCAATGTCGAGCCCTGCAAAGGTATCGTAATAAACTGGGTGAGTGCAAAACTTTTATGGCACAAAAACAATGAGCATCATCTACAGTCGACCCAGTTGGCCAGAGTAAGACAGCGGCTGTCAACCAGGGGGCTTGGGCCCACTATTATTACTAATAATATTATTAATTAAATTAATCAAAATCAAAATGATTATTCAAATATTCAAATAAATCTCTTAATTAAAATAAATACACACAAATATAATATCAAAATGTATATGTCTGTATCACCCCAAATAACATATTGTTCTTGCTTGAATATTGTGTTAGACAATAGAGTTTCAGGCCTGTTGTCATTTGCTCATTTGGGCCTCTGAAAATTTCATTGAATTTCATATACCATTGTCTTGATTATTTTTTTTTTTTACATCTTACGAACACAGAGCATGGTGCTAGCAACATCAAGGTCATGAGCTGGAAAGCTTGAACTGATAAAATGTATACCTTAAATTCAGTGCATGCTGCTTTGAATAAAAGCATCTGCCTAATGCATAACAATGCAAAAAAAAGTACTGTAGAATGGGCTTAATAAAATGTGACAAACATGTAATAAAAATCTGTACAATATGCCACAAAAAAATATTCAAATATGCAAATAATAATGGAACATTTTCTAGCTACCTAACAACGATGAGAATTTGAGGAAATTAAAAGAAAAATTGCAATAATATTTGAAGAACCATTTAGAATAGGTATAAAATTATAAACCAAACGAGCTTCATTTTCTAGCAAAAGTATATTTATGACGGTGATTTAATTTACATTTATTGGCAATTTTATAAAAAAAAAATTAAAACCTTCATTTTTTCTTGAAAAAATTACAAATTAAAAGATTTTGGTAACACCAGTAATATGCATTTTTTATGCATGCATATTACTGGCACATTGGCTGTTTATTAGTACTTATAAAGCAAATATTACACGCCTTATTCTGCATGATCATATTTTAGATCCCTTAATCCTCCCCATGCTTAAACTTAACTACTGTATGAACTATTAATAAGCAGGAAATTAGTCGTTTATTGAAGCAAAAGTTGTAGTTCCCTTTCAGGGAACTCCGCTGCGCCAGCTTTACGCCGAACGCTTATGCGATAAGTCTTGAAGCACACATGTGAAATCAATCCAAGGTGTAATTGGGACGTCCAGAGCGGGTGACGTCCACGAACCAGGAGGCTATAAAGCCTACCCAAACAAAGCTGTCACTAGCTTTTGTGTCTTCACAAGCGCTCTATGTGAATCTGTCTGTCTATTTGGTGTTGTCTGTCTATTTCAGTTAGTAAGAAATAAATAAGATAGAAAGAAAGAAAGTAGTTATGGCGAGCAAGCAACAGCAAGCTTTTAAGATGTGTGTTCATCCCTGCCCGCGTTATTTAACGGGTGGGGATACACACACACTTTGTGTTGCTTGTTTGGGAGAGGAACACAGTCAGCGCGAGAGCGCTGGCTGTGAACACTGCGAGGTGTTTCCCCACGGACGCCCGATCCCGCCTGGCGTTCTTTCGCGAGGACGCCAGGCTCGCGTTCCCCAGGGCTCTGGTCCCGCTGCTGCCGAGGCACAGCGAAGGCTGCGGTACTGGGGTTCGCAAATGGATCTGTCAGCGGAGGTAGAGACGGGCACCGCCTTATCTCTGCCTTCACCTGACAGGTTCAGTGCCGTATCAGGGTTGGGAAGCACGCGCTGCGGTTTCTTCCGCCCGATCGAAGCACACATACACTGCAGCTATCTGATTCTGAGGAATTAGACGCTGCCAATGCAAGAGATACTGAGGATTCGCCACCTCAGTCTCGTGCTTATGAGGAGCTGGTTGAGGTTGTGACGAGAGCGGTTGAAAAATTAAATATTGATTGGCCAGCAGAAAGGGAGGACGTTCGCTCAAGAGGCAAACTTGACGAACGCTTTTACCTTCGTGCACAGCCTCAACGCCGGGATTACCATTTTTCCTGATCTCCACACCGAGGTGTGGAGATCATGGGAAAACCGGTTTCTTATAGAGTGTATAGTACACAAACATCACACTATTCCTCTATATTAAATAAAACGAGCACGGTTATGGAGAGATGCCTAAGGTGGAAGAGACGTCATGAGCTATCTCTCCCTGAATCATCCTCATCCATTAAATCCCGACACTACCCACTAAACCAGTGAGAATCACATCAGCACTGGTTGGCAAGGCTTATTCAGCGGCTGGTCAGGCAGCAGCTTGTTTACACACTATGTCGCTGTTGCAAGCCTACCAGGCTGAATTATTAATAGAGCTTGATGAGGCGAGGGTTTTAATCCCAGCTCAGTTTGCGAACTGCGCCGGGCTACAGATTTGTCTCTCAGAGCTGCCAAGGAGACGGCTAAGTCAATCGGCCGGTCTATGGCAGCCCTGGTAGCCACTGAGAGACACTTATGGTTAAACTCCAATTCTAAATTCAAAACTAAACTAAATTCAAAACAAAACTAAATTCAAATTCTCGTTTGGCTGTCAACAGAGGTAGTCGCTTAGATTTCACTCCCGCCCTACCCTTTTTTCCTCCCTGCTGGCTTCTGCTGTCTCGTCTCATCTATTGAAGAGACTCCTTCTGCACGGCTCTCCAAACTAGAAAATTATGGATTTGATCAACTGGTCTCTCAGCGATTGACACCATCTTCTCAACGAGAAGTCTGGGTTCTGGGGAACCTGTTTGTCCTGACGGGACGCTCGCGGCCGGATATACGAGGGATGCGTGGGAAGTGGCAAATCGTATGTCTGGCGGCTCTTTCCGTGGAGGACGCTGAAGATATCTACCTTTTCGGCACCATGATAACAGGTATTCTGCTGATTGGATTAGGCTTTACCCTGGGTTATCGAAAAATTCAGAAGACGGAACAGCTGTTCAAAGTCTCACAAGGCTGCTTTGATTGAAGCTGTGGGAAGAGCGGTCAGCAATGAGACTGAGACTATAAACCGGAATATGGATACCATCATGATGAAACTCGCTGCTTTGGAAGTGAAATTTGGTGATTTCAGAGATCAGAATGGACAAAGAGAATGAGCTGTGGAAATTTTGCAGCTGTTCGCCCCAAAAGTCATAACAACTTAATCTTATCTTTCTGGCTCCCGTACCAGCGCCTTGGCCAAGGCCGTCTGGTTTCACCACCCTGAGAGAGCGATGCAGTGAAGACTCTCTTGCTCCCTTCCCCATTACAGACATTACTCCTCCCCATTCAACTGCCTCTGAAATGCTTTGTACCGCCACTAGGGCGAGCAGGTCTGAGACCGGCGCCGCATGGCACTGGACCGGATGGCTGCTTGCCAGAGCTGGATATGTTTCCTGTTGCAATGTCATGTGTTTATGGTATATGTGCTTTTGTGCTGAGGTGTTTTTCTGTTCTCAGACTGTACTCCAAATGGAGCATAGTCTGGGGTTAAAAATTTTTTCCTCCTCTCTCCTCATGTAAAAAGCTGTATTTTCTAAATACCCTGTCTCCTGTTCTGTCTACCCGTTGTCATATGTATGTTGTGTATGTATGGACAGGTTGATGGCTAATTTCGCTGGTACTTGTACTAGTGACAATAAAGGGCTACTACTACTAAACCTGAGTAACATAAGAACTTCCTTATGGATGCTCCAATTTCTCCCTCTGGCCTCTTTGGCGGTGCTGTGAATTCGGTTGTGGAGAGATTTCAGGAATCAGCTAAGCAAGCGGCTGCATTCCAGAAACTCCTCCCCCGCCGTATTCATATCTCCGGCTGCTGAGCGGGAGCAGCCCCAAACATCTAAAGCCAGCTCCTCCCACCGTGCCACACAAAAACAGAGTGTGGCTTATCGCGCTCCCCCACATAAAGGCTGGGGACACGGTAAACACACTCAACCGCAGCCTTCAAAGGGCAGAACGGATCTGAGGACCGTTATTAACTCTAAGAAGGCTGTGGGAAAGAGGTCCTGACGCCCGAGGGCTCAGGCCAGTGAGGACTTACCCCCTCGAAGCAGAGCGGTTAACACCTCATTTTACGGTGCCCGTCTCCCTTCGATGTCCTCAGGAGACCGGTCTGCCAACCCTGCCACCTCGTGTGCTTCAGGGCGCAGTGGTCTCCAGCGAGCGCATATCCCAAGGTCCACCCGGAAACGTAGTGGCCTCGGGATGCCCGCCCCCTCTGAGGAGGGTTTCGGAACAGTCAGCGCAGACGCCTCCTGCCGGTTCACCGCTTCAGGACGTCGTTCTGACTGCACAAATAGATACAAATCCAGAAACCAGTCTCGAGAGGCTGGTACCGCTAGTAGAATTTTTGACAGCGTGGAAACTTCTGCCAAATATATCTCATTGGGTCCTGCAGACTATAAGAAAAGGCTATCAGATACAGTTTGGGTCTCGCCCGCCCAGGTTCATGGGGGTTTTGTCCACCGAGGTGGCCCCCCAGCAGGTTCTGGCAATGGAACAAGAAATAAAATCTCTGTTAGAGAAAGAGGCCATAGAATATGTACCTCACTCCAACAGGGAAACCGGGTTTTACAGCCGGTATTTCATAGTTCCAAAGAAGGATGGAGGGTTGCGTCCCATTTTAGACCTTCGAGTTCTGAACGTTTCTGTCTTGAAACTCAAGTTCAAAATGTTAACTTTGAGGCAAATCGTGTCACAGATCAGATCCGAGGACTGGTTTGTCACGATAGATCTCAAGGACGCATACTTTCACATATCCATCCTTCCGTATCACAGGAAGTTCCTGAGGTTCGCTTTTGGGGGCAAAGCATACCAGTATCGGGTTCTTCCATTCGGCCTAGCATTATCACCCCGCACTTTCACGAAATGCGTAGATGCAGCCCTGGTGCCTCTTCGCCTTCAGGGTATTCGCATTATGAACTACATCGACGATTGGTTGATTCTAGCTCAGTCGCATCAGTTGGCAGTTCGGCATCGAGATGTCGTCTTGCCCACATGGAAAAATTGGGGTTCTGACTAAACGCCAAGAAAAGTGTGCTTTCTCCATTACAGAGGACCACTTTCCTGGGCGTGATATGGGACTCAACGTCGATGCAGGCGCGCCTGTCACCGGCACGTATAGAGTCCATCCTATCGGCTGTGAAAAGAATAAGGCTAGGCCAGTCACTCACTGTCAGACAGTTTCAGAGACTGTTGGGTCTTATGGCAGCAGCATCCAACGTGATACCTGTTGGACTGTTGCACATGAGACCCCTCCAGTGGTGGCTCAGGACCAAAGGGTTTTCCCCGAGGGGCAACC
This sequence comes from Gymnocypris eckloni scoliostomus, assembly GCA_027564155.1. Taxonomy (NCBI): domain Eukaryota; kingdom Metazoa; phylum Chordata; class Actinopteri; order Cypriniformes; family Cyprinidae; genus Gymnocypris; species Gymnocypris eckloni. Next base: position 28,074,321 of record CM050422.1, on the reverse strand, counting down.
CCTTTCGCATGATCAAGGTCACGCGGCGATGCCTTCGTGCCTTGGTAATGTGGAAGAAACCTTGGTTCCTGTCCCAGGGTCCCATGTTGGGAGCTTCATGTCGCCGCAAGACGCCAACGACAGATGCTTCTCTCACGGGCTGGGAGCGATCTTAGAGGGACGCTCAGGTCAAGGTCTGTGGAAGGACCATCATCTCTCATGGCACATCAACCGTCTGGAGATGTTGGCTGTGTTTCTTGCTCTCAAGAATTTCCTAGCAGATCTCAGGGGCCACCATGTGCTTGTCCGCTCAGACAACACATCGGTGGTCTCCTACATAAATCACCAGGGGGGTTTGCGGTCACGTCCACTGTGCAAACTGGCGTTAAATCCTCCTGTGGTCCCAAGGGAAGTTGTTGTCTCTGCGAGCAACTTACATCCCTGGGGTCCACAATATAGGAGCAGACATCCTGTCGAGACAGGGGCTGAGGCCCGGGGAATGGAGGCTTCACCCCGAGGTGGTGGAGCTGATATGGAAGAAGTTCGGCCAGGCACAAGTGGATCTGTTTGGCCTCGAGACGTCTCACTGCCCACTCTGGTTCTCCCTCACGCATCCAGCTCCTCTCGGACTGGATGCGATGACACAGACGTGGCCGAGGCTTCGTCTGTATGCATTTCCCCCGATTGCTCTGCTCCCAGGAGTACTGGAGAGAGTTCGCCGGGACCGGGTCCCACTACTTCTTATTGCCCCGCGGTGGCCGGGCAGAGTATGGTTCCCAAATCTATTCTCCCTTCTCGACGGGCCTCCTCTGGAGCTCCCCGTCAGGAGGGACCTTCTGTCCCAAGCGGGGGGCTCGATATTTCACCCCCATCCAGAACTATGGAAACTGTGGGCTTGGCCTCTGAGGGGGCCCAGCTCATAAACTCAGGTCTCTCAACCGAGGTTGTTGAGACCATTCTCCACTCCAGAGCTCCATCCACGAGGAAACTTTATGCCCTGAAGTGGAAGATTTTCGCTTCTTGGTGTAGTGACCATCAGCTGGACCCAGTTAACTGCCCTGTTGGTACAGTGCTGGAGTTTCTGCAAGATCGGTTCACTGCAGGGCTAGCCCCGTCCACTCTGAAGGTTTATGTGGCGGCCATAAGTGCTTACCACATTCCTTTGGGTGGTACGTCTATGGGGAATGAGCCCCTGGTATCTCGTTTCCTCCGTGGTACGATGAGGCTGAGGCCTGCAGCTCGCACCAGGGTGCCAACATGGGACTTGGCCATTGTCCTGCAAGGCCTTTCCCTGGCTCCCTTTGAGCCTTTAGAGGAGGTGCCGGCCAAGTTTTTGACCTTGAAAGCGTTGTTCCTCCTGGCTATATCATCTCTTAAAAGGATAGGAGATTTACAAGCACTCTCGGTTGCACCCTCGTGCCTGGAATTTGCACCTGGCATGGTTAAAGCATTTCTTCATCCTAAGCCAGGTTACATTCCTAAAGTCCCCGCTAATGTGGCGAGGTCGATTATGCTGCAAGCCTTCTGTCCTCCCCCTTTTCAAGATGCGGACCAGGAAAGGCACAATTTGCTTTGCCCAGTACGGGCATTAGATGCTTACGTCCACAGGGCTGCCCTGTGGCGCAAGAATGAACAGCTGTTCATATGCTTTGGACCTCTAACCAGGGGTCCCCTGCATCTAAGCAAAGAATGAGCAAGTGGGTGGTCGAGGCCATCTCACTTGCTTATGAGTCAGCCGGTCAACCTTCTCTATGGCTGTCCGGTCCCACTCGACTAGGAGTATGGCTGCCTCAAGGCACTGATATCAGGAGTTACTCTCCAAGAGGTTTGTGATGCGGCAGGCTGGTCCTCACCGCACACATTCGTCAGATTTTATTCTTTGGACCTGGACTCTACCCCAGGTTCCCAAGTGCTCTCGCCCCTAGTGCTGCTCGTTAGATTCACACAGGACAGGCACTCGTCGCTATGGTGATGTTGTACAACGTTCCCGAAGCGTAAAGCTGACACAACGGAGTTCCCTGAAAGGGAACGTTCGGTTACGACTGTAACCTCGGTTCCCTGAAGGGGAACGAACGCGTTCGCCCCGCCATATCTCCTTCGTGGCCTGTAAGCGACTTGCTCAGACTTTTAAGCTAGTGACAGCTTTGTTTGGGTAGGCTTTATAGCCTCCTGGTTCGTGACGCCACCCGCTCTGACGTCCCAATTACACCTTGGATTGATTTCACATGTGTGCTTCAAGACTTATCACGCAGCGTTCCGTAAAGCTGGCCTGACGCAACGCTCGTTCCCCTTCAGGGAACCGAGGTTACAGTCGTAACCGAACGTTAATAGTTAGTTAATTGGTCCCCAAACTTAAGTGTGACCTATATTTTCTTTGGCATATATAAATATAAATTACTAATAATTAAATATAATATATAATACATATTGTGGTGAGCCACTGAGAATATTGTCAGGGCAAGCAAAATCTGTACTAGTGAAAAATAAAACACCCCTGCTCTGATAAATTTCAGTATGTAAATACATATTTGAGTGACGGATTAAAGGGTCACGGTTGTACCGTGAGATCCAAGCACTTTCTACAGGAAGTAAGTGAGAGTGCACACTCACGGCAGTCGACCTCATCTGACTTGTCCTTGCAGTCAGGGTCCCTGTCGCACCTCCAGGCCAGTTTCACACACTCCCCGGTGCCACAACGAAACTCTCCAGCACCGCACTGCAGTCTCCGGGTGGGGGGCAGAGCCGGCCGTCCAGACCCGCCCCCGCATCGCCCCGCCCACTCATCAGAGCCGTCAGCACAGTCAGGGTCGCCGTCGCAGGTCCAGGGCTGCGGCACACACGCTGAGCTGTTACAGCGAAACTCGTGTGGCCCACAGGTGGGTGGAGAGCACTTCTCCTCATCACTGCCGTCTCCACAGTCGTCATCACCATCACAGACATAGACTGGTGCTAAACATTTGTGGTTACGACACTGGAACTCCCCCGCTGAGCAGGACCTGGCATCTGGGGATGAGAAAACAAAGACTTGATTAAGAAATGCCCAATTACAAATGAAGAGACTGAATGGCATGTGCAGCCATAAACCATATTTTCTGCATAGTGGTAGATCCTTTTAAATGTGCAACAACAACAAAAAAGTCTTTGAAACGATGAACTCACCACCCAGTTTGCATTGATTTAAATGTTTTGAAGGTGAAGTGTTAAAGGCTAAATTTATATATGCATACATATAATTGATAATATCAAACAAGTTTGATAGAAAGGTGTGTAATGAATTAGGATGAATAGCTGTCAAATGTAAGTACACAATTAGATAATACCAATTTAGGTCAACCAATTACCAAGCAATGCTTAAGCAAAATATGGTGGTTAAACAAAGTGTCTGAACAATATTTGGTCCCAAATTTGTATCAATTTTACTGGTAATCCACTGCATGAATTTTTGGGTATAATATGTCACAGTTTACTTTACTTTTGCTATCCTCGCTTACTTAAATGAACTATAGTGTCCTGCACCCCACTAGTAAAAATATCAAACATTATATCTGGTGTCTGAATAATTTTTGGTTTGACTGTATATAATTATTTTTTTATCAGATTCACTTATAATGTTTTTACATATAAATCCAAAAATAAAACAAACAAAAAAAGTAACAAATAAAAAAGATACAATTAAGGTATGCTTTCATGCCCCCATTTTTCCTTTCCTCTTGCAGTATGGCATTGTGGGCCAAATCAGAGGTCATCCCTGTTTGAGCATCTCTGCATTAAAATGATCAAAACTGACAGTAAAGACATTCGTAATGTTAAAAAAAATTATTTTAAATTAATGATATTCTAACTTTTTTTGAAAAGATTTCAATAATTTGTGTATTTAATTTCTGAAATTCACTTTACCAGAAAGTGTGGATGCCTTTTATCTCACAGTATAGTCCTGTATTTGATGCACATTCAAGAGGCTTATGAATGATGTGCTCAGGCCTCTGGCTTGAGATTAGCCTAGATTAAGTGCAGATTAATGCGTGGGAACAGGCAATTATCATCATTGTGCCAAAACTCCCTCCATTTAGATGATTAATTTATTCCAGTCAGGAAGCAAAATCCTTACAGCAATTCAGCATGCAGTACAAAAAACATAATATATCCTCATAGCCAGAATTTGCCTTATTTTCCTAGCCAAGTCCACATTTAAACTTTGCTTACTTAAACTGACACCACAGATCATTTGCAGTCAACCATTAATGTCAGCAGTGGCTTGTGGAGGACTACTGCCATCCTGAAATTGTGGTTGGCATATAACGTATAATTTAAAACATATGATTTTCTTGTGATGCAAAGCTGTATTTTCAGCATCATTACTCCAGTTTTCAGTGCCACCTGATACTTCAGAAATCTTTCTGATTTGCCGCTCAATGTTGAAAACAGTTTATGCTGCTTAAATTTTTTGTAAGAACTGTAATACATCATACATTTATTATTCAGGATTTTTTGAAGAATAAAAGTGTACACAGGACAAAGGAACAGCATTTATTTGAAATATTTTTGTATTGTTTTATCTGACACTTTTTTATCAATTTATTGCGTCCACGCTGGATAAAAGTATTAACATTTTTATTTAAAAAAATCTTACAGATACCAAACTATTGAACAAAGTAATTGTGCAAAATACTACCAGGGAAATATATATTTCTCATATGTTGCCTTTTGTCTGTTAATATAAATGAAATCAATTATGATACATTTTCCAGACAGTGTTTAAATAAACAAACAGAAATTGTGATAATGCCACATTCTGTTCAGTTAAACATTTGATTACATTGCATTTATGATATTTTTATATATTCGAATTTGTTAATTTTTAATAGTAATACTACTATGCAAAACCTTATAGAGCAATTTCTAATTGTATAAGCTGAAATCACTTTGAGTAAAAACAATAAAATCAATCCATTTAAGTGAAGCGCTCAAAAATATTTCATATTCTAGGTATATAAGGCGAAAAGGCAAGAAAAATGGTGCTTGGCAGAGATTTGGAGTCTGAGTGAAAGATGGATCTGCATTGATTTTTCTATAGCTCTGAGCTGCAGCCCAGTCAGCAGTGCTTCTTCAGTAGTGAATGCTGGAGTGAAGCCAGTTTACCCCCGTTCCCTGGAAACTGCCCTGCCGTGATGATGAGAGCTTCTGATTAGTAGAGGTGAAGCTGTGGGCCGCGGCCAGCCTGGGGGGGAAAGGTATGACGGACCAGTCCACCCACATTACACTCTACTAGTGCCCGCTGAAAGCCTCTGAACACACAATTCACCAGAGTCCAAGTTTCTTGTGTGGTTTATATACATATATATACCAGGAGACGGACAAACTTTAATGCTCTTGAGCACAATTGTACTCAAAAACAGGGCCAAACGTGTTTCAGTAATTCCATCAGTGGCAGCTGGTGCTAAAATTTTTTGGGGGGGCACAAACAAACTGTACGGGCGATCTGGTCCAAGCTCCTTGATCCTTTTTTTTTCTTCATCCGAACGCCTTGTGAACGGGTATTTTTGTAAAGATAAAACCGAATTTTCTTTCATCTGGAGATATTGCGCTTGCTTCCACATTAATTAGTACCTGTCTGTCAACTGACGAGCTGCTGCCGAGTGGAATGAGAGTCGTTGAGAACGGTCCAATCACATGAGGCCAAACATATAAAAACAATATTGATTTGCTCTAACAACAAAAGTGGGAGGAGCCTGCGCCCCAAGGACAATTTTAAACAAGCCAATTAGAGCTTAGCCTCAAATCACATGCTTTTGAAAAGTTTGTGTACCTACATACACACTCATTAGTCCGGCGAAAGAAATATAGTTTAGATTTTTTGATTTTCAATAAATTATAATATAACTAACAGTAGAATACTATGACTAAATGATTTTATTTAGTTAATAATTGCGATATATTTGTAACTTATTGTTAACATGTTAAAGGGGGCTAACTTGAAGGGGGCGCCCACCCGCCACTGAATTGACCAGCCGCCACTGAATTGACCAGCCACCACTGAATTGACCAGCCGCCACTGAATTGACCAGCCACCACTGAATTGACCAGCCGCCCATGAATTGACCAGCCACCACTGAATTGACCAGCCGCCACTGAATTGACCAGCCGCCACTGAATTGACCAGCCGCCCATGAATTGACCAGCCGCCACTGAATTGACCAGCCGCCACTGAATTGACCAGCCGCCCATGAATTGACCAGCCGCCACTGAATTGACCAGCCGCCACTGAATTGACCAGCCGCCACTGAATTGACCAGCCGCCCATGAATTGACCAGCCGCCACTGAATTGACCAGCCGCCCATGAATTGACCAGCCGCCACTGAATTGACCAGCCGCCACTGAATTGACCAGCCGCCCATGAATTGACCAGCCGCCACTGAATTGACCAGCCGCCACTGAATTGACCAGCCGCCCATGAATTGACCAGCCGCCACTGAATTGACCAGCCGCCCATGAATTGACAAGCCGCCACTGAATTGACCAGCCGCCCATGAATTGACCAGCCGCCCATGAATTGACCAGCCGCCACTGAATTGACCAGCCGCCCATGAATTGACAAGCCGCCACTGAATTGACCAGCCGCCACTGAATTGACCAGCCGCCCATGAATTGACCAGCCGCCACTGAATTGACCAGCCGCCATTGAATTGACCAGCCGCCCATGAATTGACAAGCCGCCACTGAATTGTCCAGCCGCCCATGAATTGACCAGCCGCCACTGAATTGACCAGCCGCCACTGAATTGACCAGCCGCCCATGAATTGTCCAGCCGCCACTGAATTGACCAGCCGCCACTGAATTGACCAGCCACCACTGAATTGACCAGCCGCCACTGAATTGACAAGTCGCCACTGAATTGACCAGCCGCCACTGAATTGACCAGCCGCCCATGAATTGACAAGCCGCCACTGAATTGACCAGCCGCCACTGAATTGACCAGCCGCCACTGAATTGACCAGCCGCCACTGAATTCCATGCAACAGTTCAGTCACTTACAGACACAAAATCCTTCAGTTTTGGAAAAGACAGAACATTTTCATAAGATTAGAATAAATATTTAATCAGAATATTTGAAAATGTATCAAATTCAAAAATATTTGATTCAGATTTAATAAATAGTTGACCCTTTTCACTCAAACAATATCACAACTAAATATAAGTAATGCAACAATACTGCAAATACAAAATAGCGAACATTTTCAGGTTTAATTTTTTTATAGTTCATTGCCTTTATGCAAATTACAGCACCAGGATATATGAAAGAAGGTATATTCAGGTTATATTATATACATTTTATACTATATACAAGCTCTAGCATTTCACATACTATATGCTGTCAAATTAGAGCATGACTTTATTTAATCCAACATATTACTGTAAATGTTTGGAGTAATACTGCTGCTGTACTTGCTCTATTATATAATACTGCATGTATACTGTGTGCATGAAACCTTCCATGTAATATTTGGATGAGCTACTACATTTACTACACATTTCAGTACACAACAACCATGCTGAATAGAATACTGTACTCCACAATGCCCTGCACTTGAACCTACTGTACATTTCCTGTGTGATGAAGGAACCAAATGTTATATAAACTGTCTTTTCATATCTATTTCTTGACTCATTATTTGATCTAACTGACAAAAGAAGACAAAATAACTGCTTAATTTCCAAAACTACAGCTGGATGCTACTCGCAGAATAAACAATTGATCACAGTTTTCTCAAAAATATCAAGCAGTGCAACTATTCAGCATGGATTATATTAAGAAATGTTTCTTGATCATCGAATCAGCATATTAGAATGATTTCTGAATGATCATGTGACACTGAAGACTGGAGTAATGATGCTGAAAATCCAGCTATTCACATAGAAAAACAGATTCACATAGAAAATAGTTGTTTTCATAAATTCAGAGATGTCTTAGATGACCTTAGAAAAATATTTTATATAGTAAGAAGTATTTAGTGTACACTTGCACAGTATGGCTGTATCAGAAATCATTCACTATTCCCTCCGTTAGGCCACTAATACGGTTCACTTGAAAGAGTGAAAGAGATACTCAACCCCCAAATGATAATTTTCATTTACCCCCATATGGTTCCAACTCCGTAAAAGCTTCGTTCGTCTTCGGAACACAATTTAAGATATTTTGGTTGAGACCCGGGATGCTTGTGACTGTCATTGACTGCCAAGTAAATTACACTGTCAAGGTCCAGAAAAGTATGAAAAGCATCGCCAGGATACTCCATCTGCTATCAGTGGTTCAATCTGACTGTTATGAAGTGACGAGAATACTTTGTGTATGAAAATAAAACAAAAATAACGAGTTTATTCAACATTTATGCATGCATAACGTCTCCTCTGCGTCAGCGTAGCGACATTTTGGAGATTATCCCCTGGACGCAAAAAGCGTACACTCTTCTGTATCACTTCTATGCAATCAAGTGAGTGAATTCGGACACTGAGTGCACCAGAAGGACTGCAGCTTTTGCATAGTTTGCTTGCTGTTTAATAATCATTTGAAACGGGCAGCTCCAGTAGTAAGATTAAAGGATTTATCTTTAACTGTCACGGAAAATATGTATAAACCATAGTTTAAAAATGTAATAATCCATTTACAATGAATTTGTACCTGTGTTGTATTACGTGGACGAGCGCTGTTAAAATGAACGGCTGCGTGCGCCATCTTCTGGCGAGACGCGGGAATTAATTCGGCACGCGACTCTCACAGTGCATTATGGGTTATCTTTAGCCATTGAGTGTACATCGGTTGTACACTCGTTTTTGCACTGCATTGTGGGATTGAATGCGTGCACTCGAGAACGTCCACTATGGTTTCGGACACCACAAAAAATGGCTGCCCCCTCAAATAGTGCCCTATTTGAGGGTATAGGGGGGCGATTTCGGATACAGCCTATGTCGTGAGAAGTATGCTAGTATTCTGAACATAATCTAAGATATCTCTTGTGTTTTTGAACAGCTAATAGATCAGGTACAGAAGCTGAACGCTGACGTTTGTCAGTAAACAGTAATTAGCGTAGCACATAGCCTGTGACCAGATTTGAAATGCTATGCAGGACGTTGCGTGTGATTTTACATGATGAGCAATTTGAGCTTCTAGAGGGACTGATAATCAAACCTGTTCAAGAGAATCATACATAATTCAATACATGGAAGACTCAATTAACCACACGCCAAAGAGAGATTGACTTTAATAAGTTACCCACGCGCTGATGAATAAAAGGGATCTGAGAAGGAAGAAAACACTGTACCAGCGGAGTGTGTTTTTGATTAATGACTAGCAAGGAGCATTTTTCTGTTACAGTGCATGTAGGTCTAATTTATGTACAGCGAGGGATATGATGGATACTGAATGATGATAAGAGTTATGACCGGGAATAAGTCAGAGATCTGCACCTCCTTCTCAATATGTGTTAATAGCATAGCATAACATATAGAGCTGGGAAGTTTGTAGTCCTAAAACCCAGAAGAGAACTAGCATACAAACATAGATTCATTTATAATCGGTTTCCTGGTGATTTTTGATTCATGATTAGAACAAGGTGAACATTTAAGAAGTTACACTCAGTCGTATCTCAAATGACAATTCTGAGGCAGGTTTTTCTCACTTTTTTTACTTTAAAGTTTTTAAGTTGCTAAATAACACAAAAATAAAATGACCAATTATAAACAAAATGGCAAATATTAAAGCAAAATAAGTCAGAAAACACAACAACCAGTCAGACGAAATGGAAAGGCCTATATTTTGTGAATGCAATATCTAGTGCTGATTGAACGAGACATCTGTCAATCAATATTTACAGGAAGGCTGCTGTTTAAGAAAACTTTACACATGTAAATATGTTCTGTCTTTACAGTGGATCGTAATATAGCATTCTGACACATTTCTGCAGTTCATGCGGAAAAATATTTTGAAAAGAGTTTTAGAGAGCACAAGCTAATCTTCATGTAGATATCTGACCAGAATATCACAAAATCACACAACATGAATATCCTTCCTTAAAGCAGAGCTATCACAAATAGTGCCAAATGAACACAGAAGTCCACATATTTACAAGAAACAATGTTAGTCACACAATTTCTTCCTGTATATACAGTGGGGAAAAAAAGTATTTAGTCAGCCACCAATTGTGCAAGTTCTCCCACTTAAAAAGATGAGAGAGGCCTGTAATTTTCATCATAGGTATACCTCAACTATGAGAGACAAAATAAGAAGAAAAAAATCCAGAAAATCACATTGTAGGATTTTTAAAGAATTTATTTGCAAATTATGGTGGAAAATAAGTATTTGGTCACCTACAAACAAGCAAGATTGCTGGCTCTCACAGACCTGTAACTTCTTCTTTAAGAGGCTCCTCTGTCCTCCACTCGTTACCTGTATTAATGGCATCTGTTTGAACTCGTTATCAGTATAAAAGACACCTGTCCACAACCTCAAACAGTCACACTCCAAACTCCACTATGGCTAAAGACCAAAGAGCTGTCAAAGGACACCAGAAACAAAATTGTAGACCTGCACCAGGCTGGGAAGACTGAATCTGCAATAGGTAAGCAGCTTGGTGTGAAGAAATCAACTGTGGGAGCAATTATTAGAAAATGGAAGACATACAAGACCACTGATAATCTCCCTCGATCAGGGGCTCCACGCAAGATCTCACCCTGTGGGGTCAAAATGATCACAAGAACTGTGAGCAAAAATCCCAGAACCACACGGGGGGACCTAGTGAATGACCTGCAGAGAGCTGGGACCAAAGTAACAAAGGCTACCATCAGTAACACACTGCGCACTGTTAGTAACAGTAACAGACGTGTCCCCCTGCTTAAGCCAGTACATGTCCAGGCCCGTCTGAAGTTTGCTAGAGAGCATCTGGATGATCCAGAAGAGGATTGGGAGAATGTCATATGGTCAGATGAAACCAAAATATAACTTTTTGGTAAAAACTCAACTTGTCGTGTTTGGAGGAGAAAGAATGCTGAGTTGCATCCAAAGAACACCATACCTACTGTGAAGCATGGGGGTGGAAACATCATGCTTTGGGGCTGTTTTTCTGAGACGACTGATCTGTGTAAAGGAAAGAATGAATGGGGCCATGTATCGTGAGATTTTGAGTGAAAACCTCCTTCCATCAACAAGGGCATTGAAGATGAAACGTGGCTGGGACTTTCAGCATGACAATGATCCCAAACACACCGCCCCAACGCGAAGGAGTGGCTTCGTAAGAAGCATTTCAAGGTCCTGGAGTGGCCTAGCCAGTCTCCAGATCTCAACCCCATAGAAAATCTTTGGAGGAGTTGAAAGTCCGTGTTGCCCAGCGACAGCCCCAAAACATCACTGCTCTAGAGGAGATCTGCATGGAGGAATGGGCCAAAATACCAGCAACAGTGTGTGAAAACCTTGTGAAGACTTACAGAAAACGTTTGACCTCTGTCATTGCCAACAAAGGGTATATAACAAAGTATTGAGATGAAATTTTGTTATTGACCAAATACTTATTTTCCACCATAATTTGCAAATAAATTCTTTAAAAATCCTACAATGTGATTTTCTGGAATTTTTTTTCTTATTTTGTCTCTCATAGTTGAGGTATACCTATGATGAAAATTACAGGCCTCTCTCATATTTTTAAGTGGGAGAACTTGCACAATTGGTGGCTGACTAAATACTTTTTTGCCCCACTGTATATATAGATTGACAGATATCTCGTTCAGTTAGTGTTAATACCATTCACAAAATATACAATTTCCATTTTCTCTGACTTGATGGTATTTTTGATTCATGATTTAAAATCTGCGGAATTTACTTTAACCTTAAACATGTTAAATAAGTCATATCTCAAACAGGAATTTTGAAGCACTCTCCACCAGAAAAGCTCAATGATTCATAGCAATTTTTTTTTTTTACCCTATTTTGTATAGTCTCCGTTAAATGTATAAAAACAAACAGATCCTCCATAGTGAATGTATAAACTCAAAAATTAGACACAAGCAAAAGCTTGTCGGAGAAAATAGTGAACACCAGCAATGGCTGAGGAAGGATTATTAAAGTGTGTAATTGTCTTTAAACCGCTTTATTAGAAAGCGTCTGCCAAGAACGTTAATGTTGAATCAAACTATAGCGCATATCAAAGGCAAACAGATAAATCAAAGATTGAAATAACAAACATATATTGGATGCTGGTAAAGCCTCACTCTATGGCACTACTATTAAACTAATGCAGTACTGAGTAATACATGTGTTCACTGAGTGCTTTGTGCTAGTGCATTGAGACATATCCTGAGCATCATCACAGTGGATTCAAGTTATGAGGCCTTCAGCGGTGGATAATTAGAGGTCTATTACACTGCACAGACCTGGCAGAGAAAGGCAGGAAATCAATTATCATCAGGGCCCAGGTGAAATATCATTTTGAGCCAGGGCTCCGGTTCTCCTGGCTCGATACTGTGACATTGGCACGGATGTACTGATCAAGAGTCTGAGCGGTAAGAGATTGTCTGGACTCTCTGTTTATAGCTTGATGAAAATAGAAGCATGATTACCTCTATAGAAGGAAAGAATGGCTCAGTGCTGCCAAGACTTGTGCGGTTGATGAGGACGGCTGAATAAAATGCTGATTGATAGAAATCATTTGGAAAACATACAACCATACAAACTCGTCTTTCCAAAATGACTGCTTGCAGAAGATGCATTATGATTAATTAGGCTTTGAGTTTCGCCAAGTCTTTTAACAGCCATGAATTATCATCCCCCAGAGTGAAAAATGGTTGGAGGGTGTTTTTAATTTGCTCTTAATAGGGCCATTAACATTGTGATTTATATCTTGTGAGATTGCAGTTTTAATGTTTCAGATGGACCGACAAGATAACGAAATGATCTGAAACTCTAGTTCGGGTTTCTATTTGTTATATGAATTAAACCCAATCTGTGGCACATTTTCAATGTAATTATAAAAGCAAACTTTCTGTAAAGCATTTTAAAATGACAAATGGCCATGCTGACACATTAATGCATTTTCAGCTAGTGTGTCTTAAATCCTCAGAGTGTGTCAACAGATGTGACCTGCAAGTTAATTACAATGAACAAATGTAGACTGTAACGAGGAAATCTTTGTTCTTAAAAGGGACTAGATCATAATCAGAAATGAACAAGACAACGAATTAAATAAAACACAGACAGATAGGAAACATTCAATTATGTGCACTAAAGATAACCCCAGAAAAGGCACACTGGAAATGAATTATTATTGAATGTTTAAGTAAAATGATTTAAGAAGTCAATATGTAATGATTATGATTATGTAACTTCTGGAAAGGCTGTTTAAATAAAGCATTGGCTGTAATCATTATTTGAATAACTCAGGGTACAATAATATTTAGGTAGTTTCAGACAGACTTTTCTAAAATGATTATTATTTGTGTAGCTTTTATTAATCTCTGTTAATGTTCTTAGTTTATGTTAGTGTAGCTTCATTAAATAATACATACAGATAACCTTAAGACTAACATATTGATACTAACACCCAAATAACTTAAATTTTGTTTTCTTGGGACCTTTAACAGACACAACTTTTAATTTAAATAATGTATTAGAAATTTTTTGAAATTAATATTATGATTAATAAATGTTTTAGATGTGTTTTTCATTGTTAGTTCATGTTAACTAATGTAATTAATTAATGTTAACAAATGGAACCTTATTGCAAAGTGTTACCACATTAGTACTATTTATATGTATTATTATTACTATTATTATTATGTGTGAGTAGCTCAAAATGATCATATTTTAGCAGCTGCAAGAATTGAAAGAGCGAGAGACTAAACAGAGGGAGCATGAGATGCCATTAATGTGAGGCTGACAGAGGAGAGATACTATTATAATAAAGAGCAAGGGGAAGGGAATTTCCACAGCTTCTTAAAAGTAGGGCAGCGGGATTCACAGCGGGGGTCTGGGAGGACGTCTGATTGGCTGAGGTAAAACAACCGTGTTTAATAAGCAGAGCTCAAGCACCTCCCACCAGAAGTGTTGAAACATTCATTGATCATGACACATGAGCATGAGCTCTGCCACTAACATCAAAACCCAAGAGTCTACACAATTTATCAAGGAAACCTTGGGCGAGGATGTCAAGGACATGCTCTGCTACTCCTTAAGAATAATCACTTGGTACCACAGCCTTCAGCATTCGCTTTAATCTTACGTCGTCTTTGGCAACGTAAGTAATCGTCTTTGGCCACCCAAAGTTGAGAAGTGGTCTAATAAATGAGCTTGGCAAGCATTTCTCCTCTGTCTCTTCCCATGTCAGGAATCTTGGTGTCATTCTGGACTCTGAAATTTGCTTAACTAAGTAAATTAATACAGTTGTCAAGAACAGTTTTTATCAGTTATGGATCATCTCAAGATTGAAATCATTTTTGTCTTTTAATGACCTGGAGAAGATAATTCATGCTTTTATTACCTCCCGCCTCGATTACTGTAATTCATTATATTATTCCTCAGTCATCCATTGCACGCTTACATGAAGGTCTTACATGAAGTCTTACTCGGGCAAAGAAAACTGACCACGTTACACCAATTCTAGCCTCTCTTCACTGGCTTCCTGTCCATTTTAGAGTTCAATTTAAAATGTTGTTATTTGTTTTTAAAGCTCTTAATGGTCAAGCCCCATCTTATCTCACAGATCATCTTACTCTTCTGTCATCCTCCAGATCTCTAAGATCTTCTGACAGGGCTTTCTTTGCTCTCCCTCGTTCACGCTTAAAAACAAATGGTGACAGGGCTTTTTCAATTACTGCCACTGGACATCCACCTTGCACCTTCTATTACAACTTTTAAAATGAAGTTAAAAACATATCTTTATTCCCAGGCATTTTAATTGGGATTTTATCTATGTTGTATTGTTTTACTGTATCATCTGTCGTGTTTATTTTATGTTTATCTTTGACTTTGTTTAGCACTTTGGTCAGCTTTGCTGAGATAAATGTGCTATATAAATAAACTTTACTTACTTACTGTACAGTAGCTGAAGGCTTTCTGGATACCTAACCCACACTTAAAAATAATAACTGGGTATTAATTGAATTGCATATGCAGATAAATAATCTTGTTTTGTTTCTTAAAAATGTTACAATGTCATTGCCTTCTCAAGTATTACCAGATTATAAATGAACACCACCCACCAACCAGACGTCTTAAATCTATTCTGAAGAGTTTCTATCATTTTACCAATAACACTTTAGTTTATGGATCAATTCTCACTATTAACGATTTGTTTATTAGCATGCATATAAATAGAATATTCGCCATTTATTAGTACTTAGTAATGCCTTTTTTTGCATGATCATAGTTTAGATCCCTTAATCCTACCTCATATCTCAATTTAACAACTACCTTACTAACAATAAAGACGTAGCAAATTAGGAGTTTATTGACACAAAAATCATGGTTAATAGTTAGTTAATAGTGAGAATTGGTCTACAGAGTAAAGTGTGAGTATTTAAACCTTAAACCTCTTTACAACCAAACAACAACCTAATGTTTTTCTCTTCTTTTACTTTTCTTTCAAATAAATGCCCCTTGTTGTTTTTTTTATAATGCAATGATATTCATATATTTTAATTGTAAATACAAGATAAACAGGCATCGTTTGACATTTACTGACCAACACAAACAACTATAGCGGCACAATTATGACAAATTATAATTGTTATTACTTCCAATGAAACTGATCACAATTATTTTGATCAATAGAATTATAGTTTTAAAAAGTAGAATTTGTATAGCTAGCTACACATTGAAAACAGGCTGAGTAGTAATTGTGTATCAGAATGATATCCAAAACTGTTATTGAAATGCTGAATAAATTATGCTCAATTCAAGCGACACTGCAGCACTCAAGATAATAATCGCTGAAGCTGTCGCTGCAAGTTCACACAGTTTGACGTGAATGTTTGGGTCCTGAAGTTCAGTGTGAGTTCACTGCCTGAGTTTCTCACAAACACTCGTTACAATAAATGAAGCTGTCCATGCTGCAGAATTAATCTCTTATTCACTCTGTCTGTGCCTAAATTAATTTAAGTGAACACTGCAGTTTTGTCGCACCGCTCTCTTGCAGTGATATTTAGTGTATCTAAAATATTCTCAAATTACAGATGATGCTTTGTTTTGAGGTGTCGAGGAACGTTTACACAGATTTAACCATCCGGAGCTGTTCATTTTGGGGCCACATATATGCGGTTCATCAGTCAAAACAGACTATTTATTTACCTATAAAATAATAGCAATATTCGATTTTTTTAAATTAATTAATTTATGTATTTGATTAATTTATTTAAACATTTAATTATTCGAATGAATGCCATATTTAAGTTACAAATAGAACAAAAGTATTTAAATTATAATCAATGTGGACAGATTAATGCTATCTGGTGGAAAGAAAAGTATCTATAATACCATTGCATACAGCCCTATATAAAGGCCTGCGTGTTCCTTGTTGCTGAGAACAATGTTTTCAAACATAATTTATTGTATTAGGTATTTTATTTGGATATATATTTAGACATTATCAAAGACTACTTTTGAAATGTTGATTTGAAGTATCAGTTTTTGCATTATTATGGTCAAACCTGAACTCTGAAAAAAAGGATTTTGCTACTCATTAAATAAAAATGTAAGAAAAATTAACGGGAATGCTTGAACAGAGCTTGATCTATATGGCTCTAATCTGATCTAACTACTTAGTTGAGTCTCCTCTACATTTTCGTATTCAATTCCTATGGCAGTCATTTTTGACCGTAAACAATACGAGTGTGACTCGTTTTAAAAGACCATTTAGCATTTGATGGCCATGATTTGATAAGTGTAACAAAAGTCAGTAAGTTGTGTGCCATTCCGATGAAGTAAAATAGTTTAAAAATGAATCACTAATGTCTGGCACCAAAGAGTTACACTTATAACCGTACACTTATAACGCCTTTACATTTATTCTTATCCTTACAATAGCTTACTATTTTATCTTGACAGTAAAGAGCTAACATGGGTGGCAAAAATATACATTTAGCTTATTTCTTCTCTTCAGAGTACCACGTAGACGTATAATACGCATGCACTGTGCCTTGTTTACAAGCAGAGGAATGCACACGCATGTGCCACGGTGCTCACGTGAACTGCGGCGGACTGACCCGGAACAGAAGAATTGTTGAATAAAGTCATTATTTTTATTTTCTTTGTGCAAAAAAGTATTCTTGTAGCTTCATAAAATGTATATTATAACACTGATTTCACATGGACTATTTTAACAACGTTCTTACTACCTTTCTGGGCCTTGAATGTGTCAGTTGCGTTGCTGTCTTTGCAGGGTCAGAAGGCTCTCGTATTTCATCAAAAATATCTTAATTTGTGTACCTAAGATGAACGAAGGTCTTACGGGTTCAGAACGTCATGAGAGTGAGTAATTAATGACAGAATTTTTATTTCTTGAACTATCCCTTTAAGTATAAATGTACACTTGTGTATCAGACTGAACGTATTAGGACTATTAGTGATAGGCCTGTAGACTAATTTAACTATCTCACCACTACATTCATGCACACAACATACATGTTTGTGACTGGTTACAATTCTCAAACATGTTGTAAACTGAATAATTACACACCAGGGTAGAACTAAATTAAATGCTGTAATCGACACTTAATTGTAGTTATTTAGTACTACAATTGTCCAATCAACACGTAATTGTCCAGTACTAGAGTTGCAATAAAAGACAGAATACACATGTAACAAGACAACGTGTGCTCAGGAAATAAACCATTCACTACTTCTCTCTTTCGTCTTTGTGCCTTTTAGAGCCACAACTGAAGCAGGTCCACAGCATCATGGTGAAACTAAGTTCAAACTATCCTCTTAGCCTTGAACCAAACTCCCTGCGGAGAATCAAACACAGTCTGAGGGAAAGAGAGCAGACTCACCTGCTGCACAGTCTGCTTCATCTTCACCGTTTTCACAGTCTCTTTCCCCGTCACACCGCCAGGACAGCGACACACACTTCCCTCCGCAGTCAAACTTCTCTGCTGGACACGTCTGTTTGACTGCTGTGGAACAGAAACAAATGTTTGAACGGGTTAGAGTGAAACAAGCGGCAAATAAACCGACTGGCATCGAATCATTTTGTTGATCTCTCTCAATGCGTTCCTCAGATCTGTGCTGCCTGTCATAGTGAAAAATGTGAGATCGCAAATGTGATCTAAACATGCGTGGCACCTCTAAACAGATTTTTTTAATCCAATTTCCAGCATGTTTTGAAGTCCATTTATACAACCAGGAGCTTTTCTGGCAGCATCAACACTGCCAGATTACCTCATGTCTCATTCACCGGGGAGAAAACATTACAGTACAAAGCACATACTATTACAATAATAATCTTGTTTCAAACCTATGTAGCAAAAATAAAAATAACAGAACGTGAGTAAATAATGACAGTATTGTAATTTTTGTGTGAACTATCCCTTTAAGTGAGAGTAAACGGGGTCAGGCGGTAGATCAGAGGGTCTGTGGTCCCCGTTTTAGCAGCTCTGTCCCCCTCTCTCCTTCACAGTCATGGCCAATCTGCTCCATTTGGCAGGCTGTCTGTTGATATTAGATAACAGTTTGAGAGGTATCAGAAATGCACGCATAAATAAATCATCTCCGGCTGCAGAGGCCTGGAAAGCCGCCACAGTCAATGAGTCTGCCGGGGCCGTTTGACTAGCTTTATATCATGAAAGAATTCAAAATGGCTCAACAAGTTATACCAATTAGCCTGGCCAAGGACATGTTGTATAAAGTTTCTAGAATCGGGCAGAAAGGGCAGCTCCGTTTAGGCTGTCAGCTTTCTCAATTTGCTCTTGAGTGAATGTATTATTCCTCGCTGGATCTGTTTCATCATTTAGATGAGTGATACATATCAAATGAGATGTGATTTCTATTACTGCAGTACTCAGTCAAACCTTCAGTATCATTCATCAAGCAAAATAGCTGTCATTTATTTTCCTGACTTTATTATTTTACTGAATTCAAGCCAGGCTGGCTATGAAATAATGAGAACAAACAGTGTCACTTCATAACACTTCATGACAATCAAAATCCTTTTTTTGGGGATCTTCATTGCAGTAATGCCATGTTTGAGTGTGCAGGTTGGAGGGTGTGTGTCTGTATAAAGGCATAGCAGATGCTTAAACAGCTAAAGGAAGTGAATTAATGAATATATCATTGATTAATTATAATATGAAAGCACAAAGAGCAAAAGACAAATCAATGAAGAATAAATGCTTTTTAATTTAAACAATTTGAATGATTTAGAGACTCATAATTCACCAAGAAAGGATAGAATAATAGTGACAACATCAACAGGACATGATCGATCTGGAGCTCTGTTCCAGAAGCTCTAAGCTGTCTTGCCGTCTACAGCCTTTATCTATCTGACAGAACCTCATAACAGATTTAGGGGCTGTTCGAACAAAACACATTTTTCCATTCCAATGCAATATAATAATTGAATCTATAAAATATAAATAATTTTCTATAGTGTTTCTATTTGAACACATGCTAGGCGGATGTGTATGACCTTATCAATGTCAGCTCCAAAACAGCGGTCCAATCAGAAGACTCCAGAAGCAGGGCAAGCATTGCAAGCTTTTGATTATAGCAGCAAGTTAGCATGCACTGTAAGAAATGATCGTGATTTTAATGGTTAAAAACTGTGAAAACGCTACAGTAAAAACATGTTAAATGGTCAATGGTAAGCTCCCCTACTACACTCTTAAAAATAAAGGTGCTTTAAAAAGGTTCTTTAAGCAATGCCATAGAAGAACCATTTTTGGTTCCACAAAGAACCATTCTGCCAAAGGTTCTTTAAAGAACCATCTCTTTCTTACCTTTCTATAATCTGAAGAACATTCTTTCACCACAAAGAATCTTTAGTGAAACAGAAAGGTTCTTCAGATGTTAAAGGTTCTTTATGGAACCATTTAGACCAGAGCTTCCCAAACTTCAGAGGAGTAAGGCCCCCAAAAACATAGCAAAAGCTCCACGACCCCAACCTATTGATGATGCTAATGACCTATGAAACGCGCTACAAGAGATTGTGTAAGTGATCCATTGTTGGACTTTAGAATGTCCCTTGCCAAGCTAATGACAGAAAAACAAGCATAAAAACATGCAGCACACAAATATTTCGTAAAAGGAATTAGATGAAAGTACTTTTAATTAACATTTTCCAATATCAGTATTGTTATTGGTAACTAAAAGTATAATTATTTTGTTAATTTAAATAAAGCTGAAAGAAAATAAAATATAAATATGTTACAATCAGTCCACAGAAGGCGATCGTAGTGATGAACCCAAGTGCAGTTGTATTTAAACAAGGTGAAATCCAAACTTCAAACAGAGACTTGACTCGAACAGACTTGACTTGGCATAAACAGACTCACTGACAGCACCGTCAATACCCGACAAAGGACAAAGGCAACATGAGGGCTATTAGGTGTGTTCGACTTGAAGCGGCGCTGCGCTGCGCAGAATGATCAGTGTATGACATCAAAGTATCGGGAGAGCGATTTGAAAGCTTAAGGATCCGTCTGCTCTCTTATCGCTCTCGCAGTACTTTGATGTCACACACTGATCATTCTGCGCAGCGCCGCTTCAAGTCGAACACACCTATTAGGCTTGTTCGAGATGAACTACACTAGCCTGCCACCGGCTGGCGAGAGTAGCTGCTTGCAGTCGGGGCAGAATTAAAACTGGAGACATCAAGTCGGACACTTTCTGCTTCTATTAGTGATGCTCGCACTGTGTTTGCATACTCTTATCACAGATAAAGTGAATTAAATGTAATATATGTGAAATACACAAAAACGTTTTTGTGAAACAAAAACACTTATTATATACTGCTTAATACAGCGCAATCTGTTCAAGAATACAGTTCAGCATAAACATATAGGCTACTAAATACCAATAAAGCGTGGGTATATATGCTTTTATCAGTGTTTTTGATAAAAATGACTCAAGATAACAGTGCGACTACACTAAAAAAGCTTTACTGTTATAAAAACACAGATTTGTGAGCATTATTGGAATTGAATTGTTCAAATAAACACTAATACACCTGGTGCTTGTCATCACAGAATCTGACCAATGAGAATAAAGTGTGTCGTCATCAAGACTCTCGCAGTCGATTTTGAGCAGCTGCAGCCCTGACCTCGGCGGCTGGTCTCATTTTGCTCTCGCGGTACTTTGATGGCAAAAGAGATCGTCAGGCGGCTGCAGTGAACATCAAAGTCGGACAAATGTCCTAACCAGAATGCATTGCTTTTGTCAGGCAGCAGCCAATCTTTACAGGGCCACATGAATTCAAGCAAGCCTATTTATATCTAACAGTGAGGGACACATGACACAAACCAACCAATGAGAAACAAGGCACATGTCTAAGACAACCAATCGCAACATGACACACAGACAAGAGTAGCACATGACATGATCACATGAGGGGCAAGGAAATCACGTGACTAGAACAGGAAACAAGGCAAAATATCAAAATAAAAGACATGAACATAAAGAAAAACCCAAAACAGGCATGACAAAATTTAAGTTTAAAAACTTAAAATTGATAAATATTGCCTTCTAAGTTAAAGCACTAAAATACTAAAACAGAAATCATAATTCAAGCTTATTAAAGCCAAAAATAAATATAAAAACTAGTTAAAAATAGCAAAAGCACATAACAAAATGACTAAATCTTGAAATAAAATGAAAATGAAAACTGAAATATTAAAATAAAACAAATATTGTGAATGCTAATAAATTCTATAGTAATGCATACACATTTTAAAACACTGTGACGTACATTACTGATCAGTTTTCTGACCCATCATCTCGCACTCATCCTCACATCATCCCAAACTTTCTTCTGCAGTCTGATGGCATCTCTCATTTTAGGGTCAACTATCAATTTGATATAATCAATTTTAACTTATTGAAACATTCTCAGAGCATTTGCAGCTTGAATCTTACAGTAGCTCAGTTGATAACTAGATATTGTTATTGAGGAACACACGAAGAAATAAACAGACGAAAGAACGTCACACGAGAGTGAGTAAAGCAGATTATTAGTACTGTCAAGAGGAAGTTGAGATGACTGGAAAAGTGGGAAAAGGTGAACGAAGGAGAGTGAGTGAGAAAGCATGTGAGGAACAAATGATACCAAGGTCAGTGGAGCTTTCTCCGCTCCCATGTGACTTCACACTCGTGCTGTATATGCAGTGAGGTGTGAGGTGAGAGAGCGCGGTGTTGTGAAAAGGTCGCGGTGAACTCAGAGGAGACATCTGGCTTTGCCGATGGCTATTTGATGAAGAGCTTCTTAACTTCACTTCACTGAAATCAGCAGAGTCAAATATTGCTGTTAATCTCTAAACACATTAAATTGATCCCCATCAAGCCCTTTCTGTTGTCGGGGGTGCTGCCATATGGAAATAGAGCATTAATGCAGTCACTTGTACCTTAAAGCTGCAGTGTGTCATTTTTAAGCCACAAGCAACACCGGAGAGAATAACAAACTATATTTTGGCTCAACCAATGAACAGAGTTTAAGGCATGAATATGACACAACTCCTTTAATCCTCTGGAGCTGCTCTTTGTCATTTTTGACTAAATGTTTATAAAAATCAGTTCTGTTTTTTAAAGATTTTTTTTACTACATTAGAATTGTAAGAAACTTGGTAAAGATTATGACACTTGCTATGTGAACACCAAAAATAATCTTGGACATGATTAAAAAAAGGTGACACTTAAGCAATAATCTGTTAAAAGTTTCTTCTTTAAAAATATACTAAACTTATGTCTGTGCTCCAAAATTCAACAGTTTTAGCTGCAAAATTTATTTTTGAGATCTATGTGGTTAACGTAATAAATATAACTACTTCATTAATAATTTAGTACCATAAAATTCCCTAAAAACGCAAAAGAGTACATAAAAACATTATCAAACTAAAATATAGTACACTATTTAATTTAAATCGTATATAAAATTGTATTTTGAAGAATATTTCAACTGTTTTCTGTCGATACAATGAAAGTAGGGTGCAAATGTATGTTACCATGTTTTCTTTTGATCAAAGTCCTGAAAACAAAAAGCGATCACGTGACACTGAAGACGAGTAATGATGCTGAAAATACAGCATTGCATCACAGGAATAAATGACATTTAAAAATATATTAAAATAGGAAACAGTTATTATTCCACAATATTGCTGTTTTTACTGTATTTTTAAATAAAAATTGGCAAAATAACGAGGGTGGGTAAATGATGACATCTCTCATTTATGTGTCAACTACCCTTCAATACAACCAATTTAACCTAAACTAAACATTTACAGAGTGTTAGTACAGCTTGAATCTTGTTACAGTAGCTACGCTGTTAACATATTGTTACTTGAGGAACAAACTAGGTCAATTCTAGATGTGGGCCAAATTAAAGAAACAGAAAGCTAAACAAGTGAATTATTTAAGCGCTGTTTTAGTTCAGCTGCCATTATAGTTGCCTTCATATTCAGATCAGGGACTAGTAATAATCCTTTGTTTCTAACGTTACAGCCAGACAGGCGATATACTGAAGGAAAAGACACTAGTCCAGCAGTGATTTACTAAACATATTGAACAGCATATGGCAGTCAATTACTTAAAGTGGGTCAGCAAAACCCTGGTTGTGCTGTATTCTGACTGTAGAGATCACAAACATTCTCAGCTTTCAGTCGCTAATGCTTTCCCTATGAAAGGAGGTTTGACTGTTTCCTTTGAAAAGCCGTTAAATCGGCTTTTATAATTCCCGTGCGTTTCCTTGCAATAGGAAAATGTGCTGAACATGGAAGCATCATTTATTATTAAAGAAGACACCCAGAGCAGTGCTCTGTGCAGTAGTGCTCACTAATGTGAGAGCACAAGGTTACTCCAGCATGAAAACTGTGTGTGACAGACAGAGCAAAGTGTGTGTGTGTGTGTGTGTGTGTGTGTGCGTGTGTGCGTGCGTGCGTGCGTGCGTGCGTGCGTGCGTGCGTGTGTGTTATAGAAATGTCATGCTGTACCTTTGGGTTTATGTGTGTGAAGCTTTTATAGTCATCATTATGGAAGATGAGGATACGTTTCAGTGATCTTAGGTGGACATATCAGAAAATTAATACATTTCAAGATTCCAACTAGTAAAATGTTTTTTTTCAATTCTAGTCAATGAAAATTTAATTTAATGTACAGATAACATGATAAATTAATGTAATTAATTTACCAGTGAATAATTTTTGGCCATAATATTTTGCTAATGTCTTGCCATAGGAGATGTTCCCTCAGCACATTTTCCATTTAAATATTTAAAAAAACTTCAGCATAATTTTTGCTGCTCAATTATTGTAAATTATTATTGGTGTTAAATGATTAATGTTGAAAACATTGTTACTTAATAACATTTTTGTTCATGGATTCAAGACCTCAGTTAGACCACAAGTGGTGAAAATCAATTCACCTCAACTCCATCATGAATGCTAGGAGCCCCACACTGTGTCCTGAGGTGCCAGGACAACTGTCTCTCTCATCAGAATGATTTCTGAAAGATCATGTGACACTGAAGAGTAATGATGCTGAAAATACAGCTTTGATCACATTAATAAATTACATTTAACAACATATTCAATAGTAATAATATTTCACAATATTACTGTTTTTACAGCATTTTTGATCAAATCAATGCAGCATAAGATGAGCATAAGATACTTTTGTTCCAATTGTTGATGGTACTGTAATTTATTTTAACATTTCGACAGCTATATTGACAGCCCATAATTACAAGTTTTACATTTTATTTCAACTTATTTCAACAATTCATATTTTATAACAATTTGATTAAATATTTTATTTTTAACACCAAAAAGTAGATAACATAAAGCCCGGTACACAGGTACACACCAAGCCGATGGTCCTCGTCTGCTTTTTTCCGGCCGATTCGACATGTTGAATCGGCATCGGAGCTCGTCGGTCAGTCGGGCAATCTGATCATTCTGATTGGCTGTTCAGCCGGCGAACCAGTGCGCGAGAAAGGCGCAGAACGGACGTGCTACTTGGCCGAGCGTCGGCTTGGTATGTCAGGGCAACTTTGGACCCAGACGCTGCCAACATGAACCGACCCCGCAGTCTGCTTTCATCGCCACTAGTTCGTCGTCAGCATGGTGTGTACTGGGCTTAATAAACTGTGATTGAATATAATAAAGCAGCAAGTTTTAATATGTATAGCGTCACAGCAGTTTTATCTTTAGTGCGGACAAACAGACTGCAACAAGTGTGGTTGGGACACAGTCTGAGGATGCTGAGCTTAGGGCACAATCTCAGGACTGCCATCTCGTAATGGTTTTTTGACAAGACCTGAATGCTGAAGATAGTGGTGTGAGGCAAAACGCTAAACAAAGCCTTTGAGATATTGCTGGATAAAGTACATGCTTCATTGTTTATGGCAGCTAGATAAATTCAACATGAATGTGGCTCCCACTGTTTTTGCTTCACAGGCTCAGTGCGCTCATAGTGTGACATGTCTAGAGGATCCAATCATTCCGTTGTTATGAGGTGTAATAATCAGTATTTAACTGATTTCAGTTGACAAGAACATGGCATTATTCATGCATAGATAATGTGAGTAAATAGCAGGACACAAAATATTGATTTGAGTAACAATAAGCTCTCTCCACCTGTAGCTGGTGTGTGGTGAGCGCATACACTTGATTGGCTCTATGACTCTCTCTCTCTCCACCTGTAGGTGGTGTGGTGAGAGTATCCACTTGATTGGCTCTATGTCTCTCTCCTCTCCACCTGTAGCTGGTGTGTGGTGAGCGACACTTGATTGGCTCTATGACTCTCTCTCTCCACCTGTAGCTGGTGTGTGGTGAGCGCATACACTT
This sequence comes from Gymnocypris eckloni scoliostomus, assembly GCA_027564155.1. Lineage (NCBI taxonomy): Eukaryota > Metazoa > Chordata > Actinopteri > Cypriniformes > Cyprinidae > Gymnocypris > Gymnocypris eckloni. The sequence continues at coordinate 28,048,316 of CM050422.1, read as the reverse complement.
GATTGGCTCTATGACTCTCTCTCCTCTCCACCTGTAGCTGGTGTGTGGTGAGCGCACACTTGATTGGCTCTATGACTCTCTCTCTTCACCTGTAGCTGGTGTGTGGTGAGCGATACACTTGATTGGCTCTATGACTCTCTCTCCACCTGTAGCTGGTGTGTGGTGAGCGATACACTTGATTGTCTCTATGACTCTCTCTCTCTCCACCTGTAGCTGGTGTGTGGTGAGCGCACTATGTCCTGTGGCAGCTTATCCAAGTGGATGCTACACACTGGTGGTGGTTGAGGAGAAACATGATGCATGTACACATACAACAATACACAATAAAGCACTATATAAATGCATCATTCATTCATTCATTCATTCACTAAACCCAAAGCTTCCATGAAGAAAACAGTTTCTAGCAAGCAGCTTTGAGCCAAGATGAACAAACAAGTTCAAACAAGATGAAGATTTAAAGGCGTCATCATTCCCTTGATCTTGTGACGTATAAGAGGTCAATGTACAATAAAAACATCAGAAACAAAACGATAGAGATGGCTCCGAAGACAACAAGACGCTGTGCAGTGCCAAGCTGTGGAAAAACACAGTCTTCCTTCTGATCCCAGCGTTAGGAAAGAGTGGATGAAGATCAAGACCGTGTCAGTAAGAAGAACTCAGTCCTTTGTTCACTTCATTTTACCGCAGATTAATTTACAAACACGGCTCAAATTGACACGGGATTTTAAGATATTTCCAGATATATAATGATATCCAAATATTTCATAAAGGCAATTATTTATTTATACATGAATATTTTAATTTAAAAAAGTTGACTAAAATCCATAGACTAGAGTATCATGATGACAAACTGCTTGTGTGCTGGTTACTTTTAAGTCACTGGACAAAAGTAAATGATTATTTTACCTGTTTTGACGAAAACATAACATCACATAAACATCCTTCACGTATGCATGAGATATGTAATAATACTCAGTCTAATGCATAGCAACCATTTATGCAAACGAACAGATTTCCAAATAAACAACATCCCTAATTGTTTCTCATATCTTGCCCATCAGCTAATGGTTTTCCAGAGCGCCTCGGCCTTACTGTGTGAATTCATTAGAACTGCTGTAGAAATGGCCCTTGAGTATTTATTCCATCTAAATGCATCAGGAGACTCTTTTGTTTGACATTTCTGTTGAAGATGCTTCTTAAAGATTATAAAATCCTATTAGCATGCAAACTACTTTCTCAAAACAGCCTTAAATTGAACGGCAGCCTACTGATGAAACAAACAAACACATGCATTAGCTAGAAGTAAATGACTTATTATTTCTATCTACATTACTGGCATCCACAAAATGAACATGAACTAACATGATGGTTTCTTGCTGAAGTTAATGCAGACATGAAGCGGAAAGAGCAGAAATACCGCAGGGAGGGCTCATGTTTGAGCTGCAGTCAATCTGAGATGACGTTTCATGCTCCTCAGCTACAGATGCCGGCGTACTGTAGTCATGGAAACACAGCCATGGTTTTATTGTGACGTTCAGAAAATACACATATTGGCCACATTAAATCAATGTAATCAGTCTCTATTTTTTCACTTGTCAAAGCAACCATAAGAGGACAGACAGACTAAACATGTCTGAAATAAGGTTATTGAGTGAACTGATGTACCCATGTACTCCGCTGAATACCCGAGACAACTTAAGTACTATGGAGGCTGCAGAAAGCAAATACAGCAATAAGGCAAAAAGCATAATTCAAAGCATGATGTAAGCCACTGTAAGACATGGCCTTGAATGATGTATTTTATAAACCAGCACCAAAATAAAATTGATAAAAGGCAACAAAACACCATGTACAGTACATTATAATTATCATACTTTAACAACAACAACAAAAATAATAATATTAATAATAATATTAAAAAACATAATAGCTAGGGTGTTGATAGACAGTATAATAATGATAATAATAAATCATTGTTTTGTTTTTGTAAATACAAGTATATAATAATACACAATTACTATTATTATTAATACTAATAAGTTTGTTATATTATTTATCTAACAAAGTTACATTTATTATTATTATTATTACTGCAATAACAACAACAATTCTATTAATAATATTTATAAACAAAGATAATAGCTAATAGTTAAAAGATAGTAACACACCACATCCAATAAAAAGTTAGATTTATTAATATTATCAACAACAACAACAATAATTTTGTTATTATTATAATCATATAATAAACAATTACTACTATTATTATTATTATTATTATGAATACTAATAATGTATTTGTTATTTAATAAATAATAGTTAATAAATAAATAAAAATAGTTACATTTATATATTTATTATTATTATCATTATGACTACTACCACCATCAGCATTGTTATTAGTGATATTATTAATGATAACTGTTAATTACTGTTCTATTAACCATAAAAGACTGTAGAATCTTTAAAAAAATCTGCATTTTTGTTGTACTTCTTTTTTTAAATGCTAAAACTTTTTCCAGGTTTAAATGAGATTTTGTGTCACAGATGTTCAGCGTGAAGAATCTACCTCCTCTAACCGGTTCATTCATTCATTAGACTGTTTACGGCATGAAGCAACTTGGCATATTAATATATAATTCAGCTGATGTGTGGTCACAGGTGTGCGTTACAATGGTTTCAGCTGGTCTAATCAGATTTAGAGTTTGATATAGTATGTTTAAAATAAACGTATGCTTCAGTATGTTGTAAGGACCAGAGCTGTGTTTCTCAAACGCATCGTAAGCTTAAGTACATCGTAGAAACCAATGGAGACGATCAACTTAGACTTACTATGCTTTTGGGAAACACAGCCCAGAAATGTTAAAATCATTCTTACATATTCACACACTTGAAAGAAAGTTTGGACAAACATATCAAGTGGTATACTGCACTAGACAAAGCGTAAAGTCATTCATTTTCTGTTTCATCAGTTAGTACAGTAATTCAGTTTTGTGTTATAGGGCAGAAGTGAGCTGTGGACTCATTCATCTTTAATGGAGTTCTAGCATATACAGCCCTTTTTTTTAATCTCTCTTATGTTTTTCCACTGAACAGACATTTTCTGAACTGGTTGGGGATGGCGACTGAATCATTCATGAGAAAAGTGCACATGCAATGGCAGAAGGTAAAAATGTAATTAAATACTAGATGAGCTGCCATGATGAGCTTCGAAACATCTTCCATAACTTGTTCCAAAAAAACATTGAAAATAATTAATTAAATGTTGCTTCTAAATTCATACTCTGATTTTCGGTCTTGAATACGGTTGCAAAGCCATAGAGTTTACATGAAGCTACATGAACACTTAAAGATCACATTTGATTTTCCTTCAGAGAGGAAACAGCACTTACAGCATAAATCAGCCAAATATCAGACAAACACAATCAAGTTGCTGCACAACAAACACACTGGGAGGCCAATCAGTAACGAGAGGCTAACTCCACTTCAGGTGCGGTGTTTAATATTAGCAGCCTAAAGGAATCTTCTGGGTTCAATACAAGTTCAGTCCCTTGGATTACCAAAGGAAAAAAATGGACTTGTCCCACATTTGACAGGAATGCATTATGGATGATTCATAATGAATAAGGCATTCCAGAGGGTTAGAATACTGACATGTGAAGCTTGTATTTATATAACAGCACTTATTTTAAATCTTCTGTTCAATAACATTCGAGCTGTTGAAAGTTCTCTATAGGATTCTTTTAATGCTGGGACTATTGCTGTAGGATAAACTTGACCGGTTGATTTCCATTAATGCAATACTGTAAACATGATTGTGCTTGTTTTACAATTTTAAGAGACTTTTTTTTTTTTGCATATTACAGATGCATTTGATAACACTTTAAATCAATTTCTCAACCAGGGGGCCTAAGCAAACTTCCAGATGGATCCCAATATATCTTAAAATGATTAAAAAAAATAATTAGCATTAGAATAGATAAACTGTGATATTTTTGAGTTGATTGATTTTTATTTCAACATAAATACCAGAGCTACATATCAGCGTACACGGGAGGGCCTTCAAATATTGTCTCGGACAAAGGCCTTAAAATCCAAAAGTTTGAGAAGCACTGCTTTAAATAGATAATTAAACATAAGCGATAAGTGTTTTATGACATGTGACTTACTGCAGGTGGCATCAGCCTCATCCGATCCATCCGGACACTCCGGTTCTCCGTCACACCGCCAACGCCCAGGAACACACTGACCGTTCGCGCACGCAAACTCTGAGGGAGCGCATGTGTTCTTCACTGCACACGGAGAAAGAAAGAGAGTTACATGTTTGCACACAAGCTAAGCAACAAGCAAGTGTCCACATAGTGGGAAGCAGAAGCCTGAGACCACATTGAAATAATCTGGTATTGTATAATCACACTTAGCAATACATGCATGGACTCGGGAGCTGAACTACTCAGTTCTATATTGTGTTCATAGCAAATGCACCTGTCACCTGATACAAGACCGAACGACTCAACACAAGGTCAACTAATCAATTCTGTTTCCTGTTTCCTGAGTCATGTGTACAGGAAACAGAATTGATTAGTTCATGTTCCGAGTCATTTGATTCATGTGCGGTCACACAAAAAAGTGTATTAATAACTCTATTAAACAACTTATTACAGAAACGATTCGTTCAAAATGAATACATCGTTCAGGATTTAAAAAAGAAAGTAGAAATATTCATGATTCTGCTTGGCCTAAAATACAGAATTATGTCAAACACATTCTTGCACCCTCAACCTGACTACACGCATTTAAAAGCGTTTACATATTGTAGGATATTTTAATTACATGACACATTTTATTTTTAATATATTAATAATTATGAATAAACATGGAAGCTCAAACGTGTGACTTTCATAACCGACAAACTCTGAGCTATAAATATAAGAGCTAACAAAGAACTAAACAAAAAACAAGTGCAGGGAAATCATATTTTCTTCATATTTTTTCTATATTGTAGTAACAGATTAACAAAAAAAAGAAAAACATAGGGTTGGGATTTATGCCATGTACACGCTGCAGCTAAATTTACATTCAACAACCGAATTAACTCCTGAAACATTCAGGTTGTGACAACTGCACACAAAATCTATGCAGTGTGTACAGAACCGAACTGAATACATTTATCAGACGCTTTTATCCAAAGCGACTTACAGTGCATTCAGGCTACACATTTGTATTGTCAGTATGTGTGTCCCTGGGAATCAAACCCACAACCTTTGCACTGCTAACGCAATGCTCTACCACTGAGCCACAGGAACAGAATAACTAGTTGTTAATGATGTATTTAAATGTGGATCAGAGCTGTGTCTTTTCTGTATGCGTGGTGCAAGAAATCACAGTGAACAAGGTATGTTTTGACTCATTAGTGTTGCCAGATCTTGCTATAGAAAATAGCTAATAAAAATCCAAATACGTTATCTTGGAAACACCAAAATATCGCAACCTGCCCTTCCTACTTTATTAACTCCAAAAAACGGATCGCTTTATGAGCCAAGACCAAACAACAAGCCCAGAGATGTTTAATAAGCATCGCTTATAATACGTGGACAAGGCAACCCTTTAATAGCGCTGCGAAGTAGCCTTCCAAACATAAACAAAACATGATGACTCCGTCAACAGTTGTTTAGTTAAAATCGCTGAACACGACAAGTCCATGGTCGCTGTAATATTACTTTTGGTAAAAATAGCTGATACAAATCATGAAAAATGGCGTCAGTCAGCAATTTCATGAGTGACTTCTGTTCTGCAAACACAAAACTGTAATTTAGAGGATTCACTATTTAAATGTGGTTGGCTCTCCTGAAAGTTGGCAGTGTGTACCGATGTTTATATCTATTGGTTGTTGATTGGATGGATGCAGATCTGTAAGAAAGAGTCAGGTTTAAGCAGACTAAATGATAAGGGAAGTGCAACCTACATAACTAAAGAGAAGACTGTAATTTCACTGGAAGATAAAGTTGTGACATTTTAGATAAAAATTTACAAAATTAGGCCTAATCATATGCATGGATGAATGGTTCACCATAAGATCAATGACATGCATAAAGAAAACAGTGTGAATTTTCATTCCATGCTGACTTTGCTTGTGTAAGACTACTGCATTCACTGATCTGAGCAGATGGAGCTGTAAGCAACAGAGCACGGACAATAGTCTGGAGCTGCAGATATTAAATGCAGAGGCTCTGCTCTCCACCTGCTGAGTTCTCACAAACACTCGCAGTCCTTCAGTGGGCGGCAATCACAACAGCCTAACACAACTCCACAAGACCTGTCGACAAACCTGAAGGATCCGCTGCGGCAATGCTGCATCATTTTCTTTCCCCACAGCTCTGTGAGGCTTCCTATTGTCCTTGGACTCTGGTAAAGGCAATGCGTGGTGTGAGCCAGTAACCAGCCAACAGGGACGCGTCTAATCAAACGGAATACACCCGCAGCCCTCCCCGAATCCTCAAGCTGTGCATCTGACTCATCCGAGAATGTGATTCTAACAGGAACATTCCCTCATCAGCTCTTTCCTTCCCCTCACAACAGTAAACGCGCGTTTATTGTAACAATGATAGACCCTTTACACTTTAGAAACGCTGCGGACCAATCCTACCTACTCTTTTCTAACGCAAGTCTGTATGTGTTGATAGTTTTTAAATGCTAAATTTTACATTTAATTCATAACATTTTAGTGTTTTAGCAATGCAACTGTATTATTTAATAATTTATTTAAAGAAAAACATTGGGTAAAAATGGCTTAAAATGTCTTGATTCAGTCCAGCTCAAGTAAAAAATTATTTCCAATTTATTTTGACCAAATTATGAGCACATTTTACTCAGAAAGACTAAGCTTAGCAAAAGGTCAAATAGGTCAGATGAATGCCTTCTTTTTCTGTGACTACAGGCGCAGTTGTTAAATTTAGGAATATGTAATATGACCTGATTAAAAACGTACATTTCAATTTTTATGAAGAAAATGTGAGTGGTCAAAAAAACATCACCACACACCACACATACAATGCTGCTACTGAATTAAATCAACACTGAACTAAACTGAGCTAAATAATCACACTGTTGTCTTCTGCTGCTTTCAGCTGATGAACTTTGCAACATTGACATTTCTATTCGAACTGAATTGAATCAACATTTAAGTAATTAGAGCTGAATAACGACACTATTGTTTTCAGCAGAGGTGCTTTATTCACTGAAATAGTGGCACCCAAAAATGGTGACATCTAAATTAAATTGTTTAACTCAAGTCTAAAATATTATTTAAAATCACTGAACCAACCTATACCAATAAAACACATGTTTATGGGTTAAATCAGGAAACATTTTTAAAAACCTCAGGTTACCACTTTGTTTAGTATGTAGTTGAATTGAGTTTTTTTTATAACTGATTAACTTTGTAATATTGACAGTGTTTTTGAACAAAGTTAAATCATTGTTGAACTAAACTGAGCTGAATAATGACATGTCTTCTAGAAAGATGGTGTCTGCTGAAATTGAAGTCTTTCCATAATTAATGAATATAATTTACAATATTAACACTGTCACTTTCTTCATTACTGTGAACCTGATTTGAAAAAAAAATATCGTATGAAAAACTATAGAAATAAATGTGTTCTAAATGTTTTTGCACATTGATATATGGCTGCCAGGAATACTAATTTACTTTTTTGTCTCCATCAATATTTTATTTTGTCAGGTCAGGTCTGTCAGGTCTTATTCTCTGTTTTATTATCCAACTTAGTAAAAATGTAATCCAAAAGTCAAATAAAATAATATGATGAAAAGGAAGCAAAAACAAATCGTGATTAACCTTGTCTTGTATATGTACAAAATGTTCTGATGTTCCACATAGTTTTCATTGCATGAAAGGCAAAATATGAAAAATGCATAATCTGTTGGGATGCTTGAATATTGGAATATTGTTGGGGCACTGTGAATATTGCACTGATGCCTGCACACATGCAGACGATATTGTGATGCATTTCATTTCAGTTGACTGTAACTGTAGTGCTTTGATGAATGAAGGACAATGAGGACATCTCATTTCACTGATTCACCACAAAAGTTGTTTTCTAACTATTAACTCTTTTCACCAACTATAGTGCCATCTGTTGAGGAGGCACTGCTATTTTAATTAAGAAGATAGAACGGCACTCAAAGAAACAGGGAAAGCGAGGGATGGAAAAAGTAAAGAATGTAAAATCGCACCTGAACAATGTGTCTAAACTATTCATGATAGCTGCCCACAGTAAAATCTCATAGTTTAAAATCTCACTCCGCATAACTGTATATAATGCATCAAATCCACATTCACAGTACATATTTTTAATTAGCTTCAGGTTATAGGATGAACATGTGCTCCTAAAAATAAAATAAAAAGATGATTTCATCATCATAAGCAAGTTTCAAGGCCTGATGGTGTCCAATCTGTCATCTACAAACAAAGTTTCCAATCTCTCTGGCAGTAAGAAGGAAAAGACGTATTCATTCCGACAGCTACTTTCCATAAAGGCTTTATCCTAAACCACCCAAGGCAGTACAGAGACAAATTCTGTCAAATGTTTAACACAAGATGTGCATGGAGGACCTCAAAAGCGCTGTTATATCACATCTGCAGCATTGTAAGGCATTCTAAGCTCACTACAGACACGGAGACTTATGCATCACATCCTATCCTTCACAGATAAGACAATCCCAGCATGCACTGCGACGAGCTTGAGAGGACAGGATTTCATTCAGTACTGATAACAATTCTATTGAATAACATATTTGACCAGCTAGGGTGTTTTTCCCCTTTTTGAGTATTGTGTGATTAGTTTAGCAACATGCTAATGTACAACTACAGGAATCAATAGAATTAAGTTAGTGTAGATGCCATATTTAATTTGAAATGAAAACAAAAAGATATTAAAACAAACATATTCCTCACAAAAAAGTGCTTAATTGTATTGAATATCTACTGGTACACTGATGAAAATGATTTTGTGTTGAAGTAATTACTAAAGAGAAACAGATTTAATTTCTACATTAAATAATTTAGTTCAGGCAAGAATTTAAAAAGTGTAAATTTGAGTTAGTACTCAATTTAAGCTTGTAGAAATGAAAATTTGAACTTATAACTATGTTTTACTTAGAATTGTTTATGTTTACAAGGATTATTTAAGTAAATATCAAAGTTATGATCCAGTTTGTTCCACTGGGGCATGATTAATTAATAAGGTTAAGGTATATACGGTTTTTGAGTTGTATTTACACACTTTTATGGTTGTTAGGTTTATAATTTTCTATTTTGTGACATCTGGAGTTGATTTTCTACTCAAAATGACTCATTCATACTCGAACACTATCCACTGGTTGTTTCCGTCACTGTGTCTGTACAAAGTATTGAGCTCTCTGTGTTCGATTGGGTAATAATTTATTGAATAGACTTGTTATTTAAAACGATAACAAGCTATCTACTTGCTTTCTTGCATGTTTGTAAGTGATCCACATACTTTAATAGCATGTTTTCTTCAGTGCTTTATTGTTTGAGTAAAGTTTATAAACCGTGACCGAGTGTACTTGAGTATTGCAGATTAAACTTAAAATAATTATGTAGAAATGACTCCACTCTAACTGGGATTTACTTATTTCCTTTGCTAATTTTACTTAACGTAAGTAGATTTTACTTAATTCAATACTTAATTTTTGCTTTAAAAATATGCGTGCAAAAACTTGCAAAAATTAATTAAGTACATTTTACGTTTTTTTCAGTGTAGTATATTTAAAATCTTAAAAGTATATTTTAAAAAAGTACTGAAAGACCACTTTCATGATTATGTTGCTTAACACACTTAAGTACACTTTAAAAAAAGTGTACTTTGTAATAATGTAAAAAAATACTAAAGAGTACATTTCAAATTAATGTTTTAACAATTTGTTTTGCTTTAAAGACGTGCACTTATTTTGATTTATTGACTAACATACTAAATGACAAGTAAAGATCTTGATTATAATTTAAACTAGTGTGTTGTGTTGTTTGATATGATATTTAAACTTGATCTATTGTAAATGTATTAAATTACTTTTTAAAATGTCATACATTTTAATAAAAATGACAATATATTTGTCAGTATATTCAACAGAACACGTTAACCATATTTCAAAGGCAACAGAAGTAATTCTGAAAATACATATAAAGATGTACTTAGGTCCTGCTTAAGTGGGTCAACACTCTTAAGATTAGCTAACATTACAAATCAATTTAAACTGTAATATTATCAAGTAAGTGTCCAAAACATGACAATAAATTTACACTCAAGTATATTCGTTATATTATTTAAAAGTATGCTTCCTTTTCAGTTTATTTAGTTTTCACAAGAGTGACATGAACGTATTTTCAACATCTATTTAATCAGTTGTACCAACTCATTTCTTTGCAAAAATGTAAATAACAGTATCTTATAACAGTACCTAAATATAACATTTCCAAAGTTTCCCCTTACAGCCTTGTTTTCAAATTTAAAGGGATAGTTCACCCAAAAATGAACATTTTGTCATGATGCTCCAAACCTGTATGAATTTCGTTTTTTTCTGTTCAACACAAAAGAAGAGAAAATACAATATTCAGTTGCTGGTAGCCATTGACTTCTTTTTCTTTTCCATACTATGGAACTCTACCAGCAACTGTTTGGTTACCAATGTTCTTCAAAATATCTTCTTTTGCGTTCAACTGAAGAAAGAAACTCATACAGGTTTGGAACAAATTGAGGTTGAGTAAATTATGACAGAATTTTCCTTTTTGGGTGAACTTTAATGTGGAATATATCAACCCAAATAAGGTCCTGAGGTCATGAGTTGTGGTTTGCATGCTATAGGAAGTTGTTTCAAACTGTCCCATTTTGGTTAGGATGCTGCATTAGAAGACAGCTACCTATGTAGGCCATAGACAGATAGGCAGCTCAGTATGATCAGATCAGAAATATAGCAGTACCGCACCTCATAACCCAATAACAAGATAGTTTGTATGGGCTACAGTCCTTTGTGCTTCACCGCCAGATAAGAAATAGAGTTCTGCTTGAGCAGCTCAATCTGGACGCTGTAATCACCCGAGGCCTGCCCACCATCAGCCAGAGACACGTCTCCTTTCTGTCAAACAGGGCAGACAAGCATACCTCTATCCGTCTCTACATCTTGTTTTGGTCCCGCTGTCTTCTATCACTGTGTGTTCTAGCATGATTTCAAAGACAAAGCCTGAGATGAACCAAAAATATGCCTCTGTAACAACAGACTATCTAACCTTCTCTGAACCTGAGCAGTTTCAAGTACAAAATAAAGTCTAAGCAGTATCTGAAAACAGAGGATTGAGACATGGGAGTATAGATATTTACTCCAACACACTATAACAACACCAACAATAAGTAATAGTTTTGTTGTAATAGCCTGTTTCTATGTCTCCAATTCAAATTCAGCCCAAGCAAACAGAAGATTAGCATTTCATTGGTAAATATCATCCCTGAAATTAAATAGTGTGCATTTGAGGAATGAAATCGCATTAGGCGGGATTGCAGCCGTGTGTCTGGGCATCAGTGATGAGTGAAAAGAGCTTCAACAGTTCAGAAATCCCTCTCTGTGCCTCTTCTGATACTCCCCTCTCCTGCTCTTTTGTCAGCAAACACTCGCAAATCCCTGTTTCATTAGAGCCGAAATCAAAAGGACCAGACGATGCTCATCTTATGACAAGCCACAGATCTTTGTTCAGAGTAGAGCTGGTAATTGGGTAACCTGATGATTCTTTTGATGATAAAATACACAATATTTGTTGCAACATGCAGTCTGCTAAGCAAGTAATATCTTGCTAAATCTTGGCCAACAGTTTTGATCATTAACACTATGACACATACTATTGCACCGCTGTGATCGCTCTGGGCTGGATCCTGATGCGTAGAACGATCAGTACATCCAGAGCTGGGAAGTAACTGAATTACATGTAATCTGGATTACGTACACTGAAAAAAAATGATTCATTGAATTTAATAAATGTATTTAAGGTACGTGGTTGCAATCAATTTACATTTACATTTATGCATTTATCAAATTCAGGTTATACATTTTTTTTATCAGTATGTGTGTCACTTTTAGCTACATTTTATAAACAAATTTAGTTGACTAACTTTCTACATATTTTTTGTATCATTTTTTTTCAGAGTAATAAGATTCCAAAATGAAGTACTTGTAATTAGATGATATTACATCTTTAAATATTTTGTAATCAGACTGCAGTTTTTTATTACAAGATTACATATTAGTTACAAAATAGCAATAAATAGTTCATAATTAATCGATTCTTCCTAATTTGTCTTTTATCTTTTATTTTGATTGTTGTTATTTATTTAAATACCCCCTGCAGTTCTTTCGTGAACCCCAGTTTGGGAAACCTTGTCATAATGTTTAATGCTTTTAATTTTGTTAATAACAGTAAATGGAATATATTTTATATTTTATTTCCTTTGTAGGTTTATATCAATATTTGAAGATAATCATATTCAAAACAATGTGAAAATGAGTCAAAAGTAATCTAAAAGTAATCATTACATTACCTAAAATGTGTAATGTAAAGGATTATGTTACTAACTACAGTTTTTATCATGTAATTTGTAATCAGTAATTTACCCAGCACTGAGTGCATCATGTGATCAACCGCTAAATTCAGATCTACTTTCACTGGCTTGTGCTCGGCCAGAGCCAGACACGCTCAGTGCTTGTCATATGCTGTCAAATTAATGTAGTAATTAACATAGTTTCAAGATGACGTTCTACTCGAAGCTGTCCACATCCTCGGACTCAGAACTATGCGTTTCTATGGCAACACTGTCAGCACCTAAATGAATCTGCAGCGGTCAGGTGGTACAAGTCAGAGCTCTTTGAAAATTCATAGTTTACATGTTGTAATTATGAGTTGTAAGAAAAAAACTTTACAAGTTCACAATCAGGGTAATTATGACATGGTGTGAATGTACCTTATGTATCAAAGCTGTTGTAGTTTTCAGCCACAATGTTTATTTTAGGTTTCAGACATTTAAATACGCAGTTTTTAAAAACATACTGTCTATGGAAACGCCAATAATGTTTCCTTCATGTGCTATCGTAAATGTCCTACTTCCCTCTTCTCAAGCTGTAATTACGCATTTGTCACGTTCAAGTGCTTTGTCTTCGGGAAGAACAGGAATCGTGGAGGATGGTTCATTTATCAGTTCATTCTTGCCCATTCATTGTAAATCTTATTAAAGCCAAAATGTATAGGAAATTATTATTTTTAATAAAATATAGCGTCCCATTCATCATACAAACATTCACTGCGCTATCAAGATATTCAGCTTGTTGACGATGCTGACATTTTGGTCAAATTGTTATTTATTTAATTATACATGACTGTAACAATAAGAGAAAGCAATGAAAACGTTGTGGGAAAAAGCAGTCAAACGAATCAGTGCTACAGCTATGTTTCTCTTCCCCATGTTTAAAGTTTATGGCCTGCCCAACTCAGAAACTCAAAATGATTTCTCATTTCCAGTTGTAAATACGACTGCAGAGGCCGCTCATGTGCAATTACAGTATACAGCGCTACTGTGGCAGTGTTGTGTCACGTGAAAAGCATGTATATCCAGTATATATATATATATGTGTATATATATATATATATATATATATATATATATACATACAGTATATCATATAAAATAAGATGTCAATATATTCTAAAATAACTGTTGCCTAAAAAACCTAGCTAGAGTAAATCTAGAGCTAAAGCTAGAATATTTCAAATTTAGGAGTGAAAGGGTTAATTGAGTAATTCACATCGTACTGTTTAGAAAGCAAGTAATCTGATGACTGTTGTAATGTTACTCAAGTCACCTGTGCCAATTGAGTAATCAAAAAATATTTTGATTATTAATCAAGTACCTATTGGTAATCAAGTAATCTGCCGATAATAAATTCTGGTGATTAATCAAGTGACTTTTTGTGATACATCCTGATAATTGAGTAAAGTTTGTTGATTAATTGAGTAATCCGCATTATACAGATTGGACTATTTCACTGGTTAATAGAGCAACCTGTAATAATCATGTAACCTGCCATCTATTTTGATATTTGAGTAACTTTCCTTGTACATCTTCGTAACTGATTAAACTGATGATTGTTTTGATAACTGATTAATTAATCTTGCTAATCAAGTAAACTGCAATTGTTTTGATAATTAGCTTTCAAACAAGCAGACAGACAGACAGCACAACGTACAGGATTCCTACACGCAGGTCTCACGCAGGCCAAACAGGTCAGTATTAACTAACGGGTTTGTTTAGCTGATATTTGTGTGTTCTATGTTTTTCCTGTTAGAGTATCACATCATTATCCTAGTGACATATTAATGTAAAACTCTTGGAATCAAGAAACCTTAGCCAATGTAGACAATCTACTGATTATTATGACGATTAATCAAGTAACAGTTCTCTACCAACACATTAGCAGATCAACTGAGTATCATTGGGGTGCATTTTAAAATCAAACACTCTATTTAACTGATTAATCAAGCATTACATTTGAGGACGTGATTAAATACCAGAAAAAAAACCGTCTTCAAGCTTCCTTTAACTGATCTGATACTCCAATTAACTTCTCTACCACTCTCTTTCTTTCTCTCTCTCTCTCTCTCTCTCTCTCTCTCTCTCTCTCTCTCTCTCTCTCTCTCTCTCTCTCTCTCTCTCTCTCTCTCTCTCTCTCTCTCTATCTCTCTCACTCTCTCTCTCTCTCTCTCTCTCTCTCGCTCTCTCTCTCTCTCTCTCTCTCTCTCTTTCTCTCTCTACTCTCTCTCTGTCTCTCTCTCTCTCTCTCTATCTCTCTCTCTATCTCTCTCTGTCTCTCTCTCTGTCTCTCTCTCTCTCTCTCTCTCTCTCTCTCTCTCTCTCTCTCTCTCTCTTCCTCTCATAATAAAATACTACAGGATTTGAACAGGAGTCTGATCCAGAATTAAGGCTTAGGGACAAATTGAAATACCTGGAGCTTTGAGTACCCGCTCCAGAGAACAGCCTGTCCCCAATCATGTTTATGTGTGTAATCCTCAAATAAATGTCTCTATCACACAATTGGACATCCTTCACATAGAAGAATATAAACCCATGACATGCCTTCACATCTAATCCAGATCCCCTCATATTTTTATCCTCATATCAACAATGCAAAATCAACATTTGGCAGCCTGGCTGGAATTAAGAATTATAGTTTAATATCCCTAATGCTGATAATGTTACTTACACATTTGGTTTATTTTACTTGTGTGTATTTGTGCTTGTAAAATAGCATTGGAGAGGCATATCTTCTATTATAGTACTATGAGGATTTGATAATGTGTGTACTTTAATACTCTCAGTGGTAATTTTCTGCCGCCGTCTGTCTAATGGTCTCTCAAGGGAGGTTATAATAAAATACACATCTACGTGAAGCTCTGTAAAAAACATCTACTGCCATCAAACCATTCATTCTATGCTATTTATAAGAGGGTTTCTCAAGTTTATTGAACTAGGGATGTGCAAAACTACATTTTCTTTTCACAATTGACTAGTCAGTGGGTTCTGAATGACCAGTTGGTGTAAATAAAGTGGTCCAGTTTTAGGCATTTTTAAGACTTTGTTTTATCTCTGTATGGACGTTGCACACAGTATTGCAGTAGTAGTGAGAAGGAAGTGCTATAACTGCACTGGCACAGGTCCAACTTCATTACATTTCACTGAACAATCAATTTCCTCCCTCAGCATTACTGAACTGAAGACTTCATCTGCACAATGGTTACATGTAGGCCTTGAAACGGCCAGGCAATACATATACTTATTGGCTGTAAGCGACATCAGAGAAAAATTAAAGAGATATAATCAAATTCAAGCAAAACTGGACACCAACTATGAATTATTTTGGCCCTTATAATTGACTTAATGATATTAGTTTACATTTGCATGCAGTACAGTTCACATTTGTCAGAAAATTTACATGTGTTTGTAAATGTTGCAGTGGAGACTTTGACATGAAATTAGGAGACCACTGAATGATTTCCATCTCTAGTCAGTTTGGTAAGATATCTGTGGATATCAGAGAGCCTGCAGGGAGTCATGCATAGTCTACAACACCGGTCTCCAACATGGAGCCCATGGGTACAAATGTTCTCATTATTTGGTATCATGACCTTAACATACCTTGACATGTTTGATAACTGATGTCAGAATCAAGAACAATCCTGTAATATTAAAAAACATTGTAAAATGTTGTGAGAAACCGATCAACCAGTTAGAATCAAGAACAATGATGTGGTATAAAACTACTGTATGGAGTGCCACTGTTTGGTTCTGAAAGTAAAAATTACATTCATTTTCTTCATAGTGCACGAAAAATATTTTAAACTTATAAACATTACAAGATGGGCCTACTGTGAGCTGCAATGGTATATCAATGGTATATGCATTTTAATGCATCAATTTCTTTTCAAAATACAATTTTTTTAATATTATTTTAAAATAATTAACAGCATAATTTCTGGTAAAAAAACACATTACACATGATTCTTTCCCTCTCTAAAGCTGTTAAATACAAAATATTTTTATTTCAATCTTTCAAATCAAGTTTGTACTGGTTTAATTCACTTTGTAGCTGACTGGTTTGGCTCGTGGCTCATAAATCTTATTTTTAATCCCTATTTGGAAAATGAATGGGAGAAATGCTTGATGAACCAAAGCCGCTAAAAAAGTGGCACTATTGCACCTAATGCTTGTGAGAAACCATCAGCAAATCAGAATGAATAATCAATAACAATTATACAGTTATTACTGTATCATAAAAAAATAATGTAATGCTTGCTAGAAATCATAATATTTATAATATTTTAATAATAAAATGATACACTCATCAGTAGAATGTTATTGCCTGAAGCATAAGGTAAAGAAACAGCATGGATACAGCAGGTAGCTCTCATTCACAATATGGTCGGAGACCTCCAGCCTAAGTATTCGATCAAACATATACGAGTGCTGATGCTAGTTTAAAGATCCTGTGTGTGTGTGGCGTGCACACGTTTGATTAGTAAAGTGCACATAAATGTGTGGGCTGTTTCCTACAGACATCATTTAAGCAGCGGCGTGTAAACATCAAACAAGGCTTCAACATCTTCACAGAAAACAGAGCACCTCCTTCACAATTCACAAAGATCCTTCCTTACTCTTCACAACAAATTTCCCTCAATCGATGCTAGCTTTGTGTCTAGACAGTGTAATACTTCACTGCTGACGAATTGGGGGTAATAGTTAATCTGTGTTCTCCTTTGTTTCGAGTTCGGGCCTCGCAATATGTTTGCGATAAATGATGAAGAACGCCATTTCATCTGCCACAGCTGCTCTGTTGAGTCTGAGCGTGACGTTAGATGAAAACGCAGCTTTTAACGCCCTTTCTTCTCTGGGCAGGTTTCAGCCCAGATGATGCATGTGGACTGCGTCTCCTCCGGGCAGGGCTCAGTGGAGCTTTGATCACCGAGCACAAGCCTCACAGGGGTCAGGCGGCGCTTGGCAGGGGGCACGCTGCCATCTGGCATTAGAGCTCAAACATTAGAGATGCACTAGAATGAAGCTTCAGCAGTCAGCAGTGCTGTCTGTTCTGCTCCTCCAGGATGGATTTCACCCTCGACTCTGGATTAATGATAGTTTTGCAGGTGAAGGAGGGAGCATTGGATTTCGCTTGGACTTCATATAAGGCTCTACTCTTTAGGACTTTGTCACAATCACCTAAGGCACAATCAAGTTTGTACACTTTAGATTAAGATTTGATTTTCAGTCATTTCTGAAGATGAAGATAAATAAAGCAATATTTCCAAGAATGTTTTTAAAGCCTGAAATACACTACACAACTTTTGCCATCAAGTTGACGCTACACTCTTAAAATAAAGCAGGGGGGCTTCACAGTGATGCCATAGAGGAACCATTCTGGGTTCCCAGAAAAAAACTTTCAGTTATAGAGATAGTTCCCAAAAATGAAGCTTACCCCATGATTTACTCATCCTCAAGCCATCCTAGGTGTATATGACTTTCTTCTTTCAGACAAACACAATCAGAGTTATATTAAAAGATGTCCTGGCTCTTCCGAGCTTTATAATGGCAGTTAATTATTTTTTTTTAAGGTTTGGAACAACAATGTCAGGATTGGGCCTGTTTTCTCATGTGTTTCAGTTCCTGTTTTGCCTTATTTGGTCACCTTCCTGTCCTTGTTTCGTTTGATTGTTAGTTGATTCCCCGCACCTGTCTGTCTGTGTTTATAAGCCTCAGTCTGTTCAGTTTGTGTTTGTTGGGTCTATTTGTTTACGTGTGTTTTCTCAAGCTCCTGTTGTGATTATTCCCATTGTTTCCTTGATTAAAGACTGTTAAACGTTTCCTTGAACCTCCTGCATTCTCCCTGAACAGTGTAATGTGACAGAAGACCCGACTGAAAACAGTTACCTCCATGTGTCTACCCTCCGTTTGTGTTTCCCGCTTTCTCTCTGTGTTTTTGGTTCGTTGTGTGTACCCTCATGGATGCCCTCCTTCGCCCAGAATGTAGGAGGATTTTGAGCTCAGTTTGATATTTTGAGTTTATTTCAAAACACATATAGTTTTCATTTGTCGTGCGTCTATGAAAAAGCACATGTTTATGTGTGAGTTTGTTGTGTTCAGAACGGCTTTAAAGTCTTTGTGGTCCTCCGTCGTTTCGTGTTTGGTGCCCGCACACACAAACTGGCATGATGGCACCCTGAGTCACTTTTTTAATGCCCTATGTAGTTATTTCTAAAGAGCCTATCCCAAAATTAAGTGGTCTGTTGCATTCATTTGCACTTGTTCTAGAGTGAATGTGTCATGTATCTCTGTGTGTGAGTGTGTGTCCAAACAAGGTCAATTTTGAGTCAGTTTTGTATTGTTACTGAATTCCTAAATCAATAAAAAGTCACGTCAAGCATTACTAATCAAGACCAAACATTATTTACATTATCAATCAAAGGTGTCACTCAGAGTCACATAAGTATGTGTTATATGTATTTAATGTTATGTTGTAATGCTTAGTATTTGAAACAACCCACTAAAATCATTAAACATCTTACCTTTGGGTATTTTAGATAAGTTAATAATTTAGTAAAAATCCTCAATACATTTGGTAAATATTTTTCCTCAAACGGAGGGGGATAGATATAGTCTCAGAAAAATCAATTTTTTCATGGTATCTTCTTCAGATTTTAAATATAAACTTTAAATGAGAGATGTGACTTTCAATCCATTACTTTTCTGGATTGCTCCAGGACTTATTTCATGTATTTTATATGAAATAATTGTATTCTTAATTTTTTATCCAGTGTGGTACACTTTCTTCAAGGCACTTCAGTCTTTATAACTGTCTATCTTTTTGAGCATTATCAACTCTGGATGATGGATAGTAAAGCCCAAAGGGTTCTTCTTCTACACTGAAGTCAGCAAGTGTTATAATTGTAATTTAGGTAGGTCTTTTTCCGCTGTGAGTCCCAAAATGGGGAGTGCTGGCTGGCTAACAGGTTAAGAAAAAGATTTTAGGCAAGTTCTTTAAAAACATTATTTTTGGGTGTTTTGTCTTTAGAATAATCTTTAGAACAATATTTAAGAAAAAAATTAAGAACATTCTTATAAAATGTTTTTGATATTCAATGTTTTGAAATATTCTGTTCAGAAGATTTTTATTCTTAAAGGGGCTTTATGTAGAATTCAGAAACCATTGTTATTAGTGACACCAGTGGCCATTAAGTGAACTTCAGCCAGTAACATGTTTGCTCGCGCTCGCACTCGTGCACACATAACGTACAAGAGATTGAACGTGATTTAGTGTCCCCATAAAGTCACGGCAAAGCTCTTTTTCTTTCTTTTCTTAGCAGAAAAATACATTTGGAAATACCTTTGCAGCATTAATATATTGGTAACGAACATTAAGATTCTTAATTGATTAATATGTGCTGCACGCTTTCCTCTCAATAACAAAATAAGCACAATGACATTGCCGTGCAGAATAGCTCTTTCGACATTAACCTGAACATTGTATGAGCGTTCGTTTTGAAGAGAGGTTCTCGGGAGCATGTGTAAAGGTCACATCTTTTGACTTTCCTAGCAAAAGCATCCCAAAAAACAAAAAATACTTTAGAAAAAACTTTCTAAACAACCTAGCTGGGGACGTTGGGAAAGGCATCATTATTTTAAGTTTCATTACAAGCTGTTCACACATTGGCAATAAAAAATGTATTAATAACATTAACATCTTTAAATATAGCCCCTTTAAGAATGTTTTTCATGCATTTGGCCCCTGGAGTTCAGATTTGCCTCACCGTCAGTTGTATATGTAATATTATTTTACAGCTTTAACCCAAACTATTGAGAAGGTTATCAAGTTAATGATGAAAATGTATAATGTTCATGTCCATGATCTCCTGAATGTTAACAGGATTTAAGATAACACGTGCTAGCATACAGTAATTCTGTTTTGAAGTGCACACACGGATAACCAAGTTAACATGTTACCACGTTAATCTATTAATATAGCTAACCGAGTTGAGTTAGCTGATTAGCCAATTAGCTTAGCCAATGCAATCAATCAAATGAGAGTTGGCGTCTGTGTTGAAAATGATTGGCAAGTATATTTCTGTCACATATAAATAATATTCAGTAGGCAGATGTTTAATGTAAGTGTGAGTGCTAGAACTGTGTACTTTGAGTGAATGCTTTTTGTTTTGTACCTCTGTTAGCCTTGAAGCTGTTAAAATAGAGCTTGATTCAATGAACCATTAATTCGTACTGTGTGTTGTTTTGTAGAGCTGACATTAATGTGTGTCTACAGACTGACTGCCATTTGAATGAAGCGTATATTTCAAGGTAAGCTGAGTTTATACTTGCAGTACAACCTGTGTAATTAGTACACTATGTGTGTTACCAGTGTTATTTGCCTTGTCTGCTGCTTTTTCAGTGTAAAAGAAGAAATTGTGGAAGATTTGCTTTTTGTTTTATCTTTTAATGAATGAATTTACAATAATTCAGACATTGAATAAAAATATTTGTCATGGAAAATTTTGTTCAGATATTTTATTGGACACACTAAGGAATAAAATATTCATATACTAACTTACTATGAGCTAATACCTTTTACTTTGAAATAGAGTAAGTAAACTACTTGAAAGCATGCTTTTAAATTCACTGAAATGTCTGACTAAAAATAGTTTCCTACCTTTTTTCAAGTAAAACTACTCCAATAATTTTGTCCATTATTCACTTTCAAAACAAGATAATACTATTAGAATGAGCACGGTTGACTTGGCACCAGAGAATGTTGGCAAACAAGAAGCTCTTTTTCACTTACATAATTAAGCCCGCTAGCAATGATGTGCCAGTCACTGACATGCTGTTAATTTAGCATTAATAATAAATGGGTCAGTCAGGATTAGGTCATTTCTATGCCTGCGTTCTGCTGAGTCACTGCAAGTCTGCAAAGCAATGTAGCTTTCTGGTTTGCCCTCATTACCATGAGCAATAAGCCAATATTGGGGAAATAAAGAGACAATAAGTATTATAACGCTTTCCTGTGTTGCCGTTTTGCCACAAAAAGAGCAAAAGCAAAACACATGATGAAAACGCCTGTCTATGTTTGTCTGAAACAATGTTACAAGTTACACCGTGATCAATCCAGACAGCATATGGGCCTGTGTGTTTTTAGAGAGAAGAGGTGTGTGTAAATTCAGAGCCAGAAACCTGTTGCATCTCTCTGATAATGTGACATAAAAAGAGCATTTTATTAGATCAATATTATGGATTTCTGTTAAGCAGTAGTTAACATATAGCAAACTGTAGACAGACCAAGCCACCAGATACAGTATTGCGCTTCCATAAAAGACTGGAGCGAGTCTTTGAAGTCTGCTGTATTGTGGAGGACTCTTCGACTTTTCTTGATCTCAAAAGAAATGTAAAATTCAGTCAGCATAGAGATATTACATTCTCTCTAGTCTATCAGCAGTTTCATCTGATTTCCAACAGATCAGTAATGGAATGGAATGGATTTCAAGAGGGAAAAATCAATGGCAGAAGATAAGAGTGGTATTTTGAGATACATTTAAATTTTTGTATGAAAGCAGAGAAATATCACATATATTAACCATATCGCAACCATTTTGCATTTCTACTGATCTGTGTCATGGAGCTCTCGGTCATCATATAGGCTATGTGTTATTGATCTATTATGGCA
>CM050422.1:27820984-28020984 GCA_027564155.1 Gymnocypris eckloni scoliostomus | reverse complement strand
AGTCCAAGAACCTTACAAGAAACCTTAACTATCGAGCAAGATGACTAATCGAGCATCTTCAAGCAAAAAACATTAATCAGCACGAAAACGGTGCTTTAATATAACTGCACAGTCCTATTTTAATGCATCATTTGGACAAACATACTTGTTATATTTTGTTAAAATTCTCTGAAGGTGAAAGGGTTGCAAACAGTGTCTTCAGTAATTAAAATTCAGTAGATAGGCCTGGTTATATGAAAATCTCCTTAACTCTATAATGAGAATGACATCCCATGAGCTTTTAATCATTATTAGGATCTTTGCTCTTCACAATCTGCTACAGAAATCCTCCAGAGACGCCTTCTTTTCAATAACATTCTCTTGCACTGAGTCCAGGTCTAAAGATCACTGTTCAGTGCTGCTGGTTATTTCTCACTCCGCTCTGTTTTGAATTGCTGACGTTTTCTTATTCCTTTTCATTCTATTCCAAACATCAAATCTTACATCTCACTCTCCTCTGGTTCTGCTCTTTTATTCTGCCGGTCCCCACAGGTCTCTCTCTGTGGCCTTTGAGTGGTTTTACACCATTCTCTGAGTGGGAGTCTGCACGCAAACGGAGCTCGCATGAGCCAAATACAAAAGAGTTTTTTTGGGCAGACCTCCGGAGGGAAAAGCCTCTTGAGGTGCCCACGGACGGGGGCTACAGCTGCACAGAGGCCGCGTGGGGTTGCGGTGCTATGGTGATAGTGAAAGGGCCGTATTTCAGTATCACCTGCCATACGCTATTTGGTACAGTGTAGTATCATTGGACTTATTTGTAAGCCTTCCTGTGGACCTGTTGGAAACAGCCATTCAGTGTTCTTGATATGAAGCCTTTCAATTTCACATTCAGTATTGTTTGGAAAGCAGGAAATGTATTAAACACAGAAACGCATTTGAGCGTTCACATTATGCTTGCTCTGAGATGAAGGAATCCTTGCTGCCTCCTCTGTCATGCACAATCACATGCCAAAATTACACGGCTTTAAAATACATTTTAATGCTTTGCTCTTGACAAAAAGGGAACCCTCATTTCCACATACGCAACATGTATGCTGTGAAACTGCATTTGTATTCATTATTCTGCTGGTTTCCTGCTCTCCGGATTATAATCACACTAAAAAGAGGAAAATATGTGAGAATTAAATAAAAAGAGGTTAATATGATGGATAAACACTTGGCACAGCTCAACTCTTTTTGTTTCTGAGCCAGGTTTTAGTGGAACAAGGTCTGGAGTTCTGGACCAGGATCAAGTATCCATGTGTCCAAAAACAAAATGTTGATTACTGCAGAAATTACTCTACAGTGTGGTGCTTCAGGACACAAAAACGGGCCGAAATTAATAATAATACATTATTATGTTGAATTTTAAGGACATTCTTTGTTTATTTTGGTATATTTTGTATATTTTGTATAAGTTTGTATAATAATAAATTGATAAAAAAGTCATATTCAATGCTCATAAAGTCAGCATTTTTATTTGATCAAAAATACAGGAAAATTGTGTAGTATTAGAAACATTTCATATTAATCTAAATGGTGAAAAATGGTTATGTCAAATTATTTTTTGTGAGTAGAGGTTCCAATGAACAGCATTTATTTGACATAAAAGTCTCTTGTAACATTATATTCTGTACTGTCACTTTTGATCAATTAAATGCATCCTTTCTGAATAAAATGTAATTAAAACAACTTTTAGCAGTAATATATATATTTATATACAATATTACCAAACATTCAAACTAGGTTTTACATGACTTTTAACCTGATAAAGTAGATTACTTTAGATATTACTATACCCTGCTGCACATTATGGTGCTTCGGGACCCAAAAATGGGCCAAGATTAATAGTAATGAATTACTATGTTGGATTTTAAGGACATTTTTGTTTATTTTTGTATGATAAACAACTATGGGTCACACTCGAGTAAAATCTGGGTCCTGAAGCAAAACCGCTGCTATACCTAATCTGCTGCTTATCACATTTATCACGTATGACTCATTTTATGCTCTCAGTCTCAGATTATTAATCATTTTAAACTGCAGAAAGACAGTGCAGCACGACTCAATAAGCCTGACAAATATGACTCATCTTCATGACACACGATCAAACGGCTGCGTTACGGAGAGATCACGAATCAAGAACTCATCACATGATTCTAAAGACATACGCATGGCCTTGTCATGCATTAGAGGCGGATACACAGACATGGGGGTGGGGGTGGGGGTGCAGAGAAGGATAAAAGGGACACGGGGGATGGGATGTGATGGAGGAGGATCAGGGGAATCCGTTGGGGCGGAGGTCAGCGTGCCAATATTTGTTAGAACAAGGTAAGAAATTATAGATCAGGATCAAGAATCTATGTATCAAGTTGCTACGCCAGAAAATCAAACAGGCTTATTTTACATTCTGTTCTATTATACATAAGACACAAACTACTTCTAGATCTGCATCGCCTAAGTGTGTGCTTGGATCAATACAGAACATTTCCTTATTATGACAGGCAGGATCCCACATGGACGTGTTGCATTGCTTGGATGCAATAACTTCAGACTGCATGACTGCCCTTTGTTCAGAAAAATTGAAGGAGCACTCCACAGGCGCATGATGTGGTGACACAAATTGCTTAAGAAAACAAGCTCTCACTTTGTTTTCAGCCTGGAGCCTTTAAAAATAACCTGATGCAATGAAGCAAGACACACTTGACAAAAATCTCTAAGTATGTGAGAAAGTTACTGTACAAAGCACACATACACGGATTGGTCTTGTACCACAATTAACCATCTAATGAGAGAACAATGCATGGAATGCTGGGAATGTCTGGCTGGATAATAAATTTTTATAGTTTATGCTCCAAAAACAGTCAAATCAGATGCAATACATTTACAATGTGCAGTTATTCTATGAGTCATAACCCCATTAACACCAAGAACGATAACTATAAAGATAACATTATTAGCGTCCACACTAGTGGACAATATTGTCTGTTTATTCTAAGCACATGCTCGTCTAACGCTTTAAATTCTCGAGCTCGTTATAGCAGGATCTGACTCTGATTGGGTGTCAATGTTTGTATCGTTCATCAGCTGGAAGAAAATCATTCTGAAATGATTCCAATGATATTGTTTCTCTGTGCCTTTATCGTTATAGTTGTGGTGTGGACTCTGCTATTCTTTAATATTGAGAATGATTTTTAAAACCATATCTTTATAGTTATCGTTCTTTGTGTGAACGGGGCTTTATTTTCCATTAATGAAATACATAGTTTCATAAAAAGAGTGTGATTTTGGTCTTCGAACATGCATAAGCTAATAGTACTATTGCTAAATGAATATAGAATGCTAATATCTGGGTTAGTTGGGCTATTGTATTTCTGGGCTATATATATATATATATATATATATACATAATCACAATTGGGGTCAATAAGATTTTTAAAGAGAAATTAATAATTTTATTCAGAAGGGACATATTATATTAAAAATGCTGATATTTTAAACTTTCTATTCATCAAAGAATACAGAAATTATTAATTTTTTACAGAAGACTATAGTAATGATGCTGAAAATTCAGCTTTGACATCACAGGAATAAATCGCATTTTAAAGTAAAAAGAAAAGCGCGTCCGGATGGCGTCGCTCCTTCACTGAATCTCCGACAGATGCATGGCCATGTGAACCAATGACGACATCAAACCAGTATGAATGTTAATAACTGCACTGCTTGCAATAAAACAACACTAATAACTGCAGCGTGCTATCAAACAACATTTACTAATGAGTCAGAACAATATAATTATTAATACTGTAAGGGATTGCCTAGCGTTTAAAACTAATTCTCCTTTATTCATTTAGTTAGTATCAGGGGCGTAGCCACGGGTGTGCCAGGGTGTGCCGGTGCCACCCACAGTGGCAGCTGGCACACCTAAAAACAGATGCAGAATAATTATTTTTTTAATCGTAATAAACATGGGCAGCGCAAAGGAGGGGCTAGAAGATGCTTCAGCACCCCCAAGAAAGACCAAAGCACTGTCATTGCACCCATAAGAAATGAAATAAATTAAAAACATTTTACTTATTATTACGCATTCATAACTCTGCATTGACATATAACGTGACGTGATTAGCAGGCGCACTTTTCGAATTGACAGCATTTTATTAAAAAAACTGATCGGTTCCTTGTGCCAAGAAGGCCTGTCCCCGACTAAAGATTTCCCTAGTCACACATAAATTGATTAATATAATAACTTAGGCTACTAACTATCCTTTAATATATAGGCGTATAGCCTATTCCGGCATAGCGCACGTCTAAAGCGTGCAACGGCAAAAGTAGACTAATGATTATGAATGTTGGGGGAAAGCCAAAATAAAACATTTGAATTATTCATTAATAAACTAGTGATTTCTTCTCAGTCAGTGTCGGCTGAAAAGATAAAGTTGCAGAATGCGACGCTGACTTTAATAAAGAAATTCACCTTTTCATTCCGACTACGTAATTAAAGATTTGTTTTTGGTTGGTTCGTTCGTTTAATAAAGTAGCCGGTTCATTGCTGTGACGCGCTCCATTTCACGGAGACTGCATGAGACGGCAGAAAGCACATCTTGTTTCTCTATTGTTTCTCTGTGTAGCCTACATAAATAAAAGCATATATATATATATGAACTGGCTGTTGAATTTTGTATTTTGAAAGTTCAATAATAATATTAAAAAACTTGCCGGATTTGATTCATTACCCACTTTGTTCCGGGACCTCACAATTTACAGATCAAGCAGTGCTTATAATATTTGTTAATTTAAAATGTAATTACAATTTTAAATTATTTTCAAAAATAAATAAATAATAATAACATAATTGAGGCATTCAAGGCCAGACCACGCCGTCGCCCTTTGAGCAGCTAACAGGCACCATTAAATGTATTCTGCTGTGTTGTTGGCGATCCTGAATGTAATGTATAAAAATATTTTACTGCTTTCTAATGTGTCTTGCAAGACATCTATTCAAGATAGTTTATTCCACCAAAAGTAATTTCAAAGGAACATTATGTAGGCCCATGTACAGTTTAAGTCACCATTGCAGGATGTGCAAAATGATAATGATTTAAAAAAGGAGGGATTATTTAAAAGCATTTTGTTTTTATTTAGTACAGCAGCTACAGCTGTTTTTACATAATAGATTTTTACATAGCCTAGTCACTGAAGTCAGTGATTATTCTTTGATAAAGTAAATGTGCTTTGCTCACTGTATAATGTGTTCGTTGTTTGAATAATCGTGGAAATGCGGTGTTATAATTAGAAACTTAAAATGTATTTTTATTAAACCTGTGATCATCAGGTTAAATAGGAGTTTAGTCTTATTAAAATATGTGACATAAATTGTACTTGCCTAAAAGGGGTTTATGATGTGTGTAGTTAATGATTAGGCTACAGTGAGCGCGTTTGACTAGAGCGCAGTTAAAGAGCTGTTGTAGGTTATACTGTATGTGATTGTCGGTGACCCTCTTGAGCGAGAAAGCTTCGGAAAATGAAAAAAAAAAAAAACAATATAGCTGCAAGCAGCGATAACCAGGGTTCAAGAATTTTAAGGCCTAAGGTGGTATGCTTTTAGGGTCTAGGCCAACAGCTGGATGCATAGCTGACAGTGAAACTCATCGAAAATGGACAATAGGCTCACAGAAACACACACACACACACACACACACACACACAAATAGAAATGAAATGGTTAAACTATTATATTAATAGTCATTAAGCTTGCTTACACAGATACACACACAGACACACTCATATACGGACATACATGCACACATATTTTGTTGCAGATATAGATATTTGAAATAAATGACAGGTGACAATACTCTTTGCAAGTCTTCTCTTTTAAGAGTTTATATCAGGGATCTCAACCCTGCTCCTGGAGAGCTATCCATCCTGCAGATTTCAGTTCCAACCCTGCTCCAACACACCTGTCTGAAATGAACAAGTAGCCTTGAAGACTGTGATTAGCTGGTTCAGGTGTGTTTGATTGGGGTTGGAGCTGAAATCTGTAGGACGTAGCTCTCCAGGAGCAGGGTTGAAGACCCCTGGTAGGCCAATGTGAAATGCAGGGCTGACAATTGAACACATTCACAATGGAGAATTCATTAAAACTGTCTCTCTCTCTGTCACATACACACACACACACACGCAGAAATGAAAGGTTTAAAAATGCTTAATAAACAGTAAGCATACAAACACAGACACACAGAAATACGCAGAAATGAAAGGTTTAATAATACTAAATATACAGCACGCATGCTAACACACACTTTGTTGCAGATATAAAATAGTGATTTTCAAAGACATCCAAAATGGAGAATAGGTTAACAGACACATGTAGCCTACACAAAAATGAAATGGTTAAACTAACATATTAATACCCAATAAGCATGCTTGTTTTTTTGTTTTTTTTTGCGCATTAATCTGACAATAAATGTGGCACACCCAGTTTTTCTGATGCACACCCAGAGTCTCCTTTCTGGCTACACTCCTGGTTAGTATATATTTTATATGAATAAATATTATGAATGTATTAGTTTATTTGTTAAAGAGTAACATAAGATAAGTGAACGGCCTAGAATTTGGATAAAAAATGTGGTGTACAATTTTCATTGCTAATAAATTACACAGTTATTTACAAAGGCTACTTGCCACATTGAGAAAGGCTAAGCATGACATTTTGAAGTATATGGACTACAAAATATATATTTTCTTGTAAAAGATGCTTCAATAACCTTTGTTTTATTTACAACTTGTATGTACATTTCATTGTATTCATTCATTTGATATGCTAAAGTGAATTAGACAGTTCATTCAATCTATCTATTTTAAGTAGTTTTCCTTGTGCATGGATAATTTAGCCAAAAATCTGATGAAACCCTGCACCACCCCTCCGGGATATTCACACACATTTCCTTAAAAACGTATCACCCTCAAGCAACATGGGAAGGCAGAAAAAGCATGAGATGATCAGTTCTGAAATTGCATTAATTATAATCCTTATTAAGATAATGGGGTTAGGTGACCTTGTAAAAGAGTTACAGTAATATAGTTCTGCATCTGTGGCACTGTGCCAGCATGAACTATTCTGTCAGTCAAAACTAGGCCAGAGCTGTCCTGACAGGATAATCAGTCATTTAATAGCACTAAGATGGACTGAAGCCCCTCCCCCAACCGTTTACACGGCCAATGGCAACAAGGTATTTAGAAGGGAAAATACAGGGGCAAAGACCCTATTGTCATGGACTTGGCATATACCCAGATTATGTAAACAGGCAGGCGGCAGGTGGCTGCCAATCCGCCTCCAGGGATCCACTGAATTACCACTAAAAGAAAATGTTTAGAACAACTTTTAAAGAGTTTGAGCAGATGCTTTAAAGGAATTCACCCAAAACAATATTTTTCGAAATTTACTCAACTTCAGTAAGATGCTTTTAAGTCTCTTTCTTCATCCGAACAGATTTGAGGAAATTTTGCAATATATCACTTGCTCACCAATCGATCCTCTGCAGTGAATGGGTGCCGTCAGAATGAGAGTCCAAACAGCTGATAAAAACATCAAATAATCCACACCACTACAAACTTCTTTTGAAGTTGTTTATATAAATAAATATATCATGAAGCATTTTACCTTTGAACCAGCTCTCATTCTGATGGTCTCTTGCTTCTCAAAGCTGCATTTATTCGAAATATTGTCAAATTTTAAATAAATGGTTTCCATTTTTATGTATTATGTACAACAAATCAACATAGAATGATTTCTGAAGAATCACGTGACACTGAAGACTGTAGTAATGGTGCTGAAAATACTTTGTCATAACCGGACTACAATTTAGACGTATTTAAAAAATAAATAAATAAATCAGTTATTTTAAATTGCGGTGACATTTCACAATATAGGTTTTATTGTATTTGTTATCAAATAAATGCAGCCTTGGTGAGCATGAGTCTTTTATATATATATGTTATAACGTCTAATTTTTCCAAACTTTCAGTTTCAGTTTCTTTATTTATTATTTAAGATTATTAGGTCAGATTATTTTAATGGGTTGCATGTCAAGTTATAATTCACTTCAATCATATTTTATTCATAAAATAAAAGCTTTAATATAAAATGTAATAAAAATACAAGTTTTAAAATCATTGATGTGTTTTTAAAAATTAAAAAGTTTAGTTTTATGTGAGTAGTTCTAACTTTGTGAATTTCCCGCTTTAGGGGAATTCCGCTGTCTGAGATTTCCAGACACAGTCTGTTCTCACGCTGCTCGCGTCACGTGAATCTGTTCAACATGAACGGACAATTTCATTAATTTGGCGGACAGGCCCTGCACACGAAATTTATTCAAATATAACGTTAATTTTATATTGAAAACTATTATTGATACTGGTATTTCGTGGTGATGGCAAATATTTCAGCAGCGGCAGCAAATAATGGACTAAAAACGGCAGAAAAAGCGGCGCGCAACCCGAAGTGTGCCAGATGTCGGAACCACGGCTTCATCGTGCAGTTAAAAGGCCATTCGGGAAAATGTCAGTTCAAGCAGTGTTTGTGCTGGAAGTGCTCTCTCATCAACGAGCGGACGAGAATCCTCGCGTCTCAAAGACGGATCAGATCCGAGCCACCGGGTGCCGAGCAGACCGCTTTATCCAGCAGAAAAACGGTCTCCGCGGG
Source organism: Gymnocypris eckloni scoliostomus (assembly GCA_027564155.1). NCBI lineage: Eukaryota > Metazoa > Chordata > Actinopteri > Cypriniformes > Cyprinidae > Gymnocypris > Gymnocypris eckloni. Next base: position 28,012,262 of record CM050422.1, on the reverse strand, counting down.
TAACAATAATTCAGCTAATGGGGTAAACAGTGAAACCGACATCAGCGCAAGAAAAAAGAGTACTATTATTAAAGCGCCAGCTGCCGATTCAACGTACACCGAGCTCCGCGCGCCTGTTAGCACGTGCGGTCCCGTTAGCGGGGATAACCGTGATCCCAAGACACCGGCGGGACCGAGCGCGCAGAACTGCCCCGCAGGAGGTTTGTGCTTTTTTTCACTAAATACTTTTTTAAAACCGAGTTTTTTAACCAGTAATCCTTTCGTTTCAACGGCAACCTTTACTATTAACCATATAACGTTAACGTTAATACGATGTAACGTTACATGTTTTTGGGAGGACTCTTATTATAGCTTCATTAGCGTTAGTCATCAGCAAACATTATAGACTATAAAAGGGATCAGTTTGTCTACATATACAATTGATACAGAAAATCTGAATTGAACAAAATTAAATTATTTAAGAGGTAACGTAATTATATTTCTAAAGCATTTAAATTAATTTTGTAATATTACTGAAAATAAATGTATAACGTTAAGCGCTTTTACCTTAACGTTACCTTAATAAAATACCGTTTAAGTTAACTAATAATTACCTTTTACCGTAATAAACCATTTCTGCTTGAACAGACTTAATAACAATAATAAAAAAAATAATAATAATACGTTTTATGTAACCAAATCGGGATTCGCGGGAGTAAAATGTCTTAAATGTTTTATAAATTCAGTTTGAATAAATATAAGGTGATAAAAGTCTTAAATAAATATCTTAAATAGGCTATAACTAATGTCTTAATTATCATTAAAATGTCTTGAATTTTAGAACGCGATACGGAATAATCATTAAAGTGTCGATGATGCAATTAAAAACTGTTGCGCGTGCGGGTTTCAGAGCAGTTCAAAATGACCAAATACCTTATGACAATGTTTACTTCATATTTACTTTATGATATTTATACAGTATGAAGTAGATCTCCCTAATCTTCGAGATGATCTTATTATTATCGGTAGCTGGAAGTAGTAAAGCATAAACATGATTGTTAAACAGTATTATTTTTAGTAAAACAATAAATTATATTTAAAACGTTGCAACAATAAACGTAATAAATAATAAATGGCATTTACTGTTCTGTTCCTGTGGCTCAGTGGTAGAGCATTGCGTTAGCAGCGCAAAAGGTCATGGGTTCAATACCCAGGGAACACATACTGATAATAAGTGTATAACATTAGTTTACTGTAAGTCGCTAAATGCATAAATGTAAATTTAAATCAACGAGGTTAAACACTTGTGCTTCTCTCAGTCACAGAAAGGAAAGATTTAACACATTCAAGAGATTGTACTAATAATATCAGTACAATGATCTGTTTATTATGTTTCTTGAAACACTAACTTATATATGCTGATATATTAACACATCAATTTCTGCACATGTTGAATAAAACATTGACTATTTGAAACTTTGTCATTTATCAAAAATGCAATTAGCTGTATCTGACCAATTTAATTTATCTGGTCACACAATATATTTTATTTTGCATGAAATTAGTACATTTAGAAGTGAACTCATGCAGCAACATTACTTTTGTCACGTTAAAACACATTTACACAGTAATAAATGTATTCACGTTTATCTTTTAAACATTATGTAATTTCTCAATAAGTTCTTAGAAAGGGTTTCTGAACATTGTATAATACTGTATATATATCCTCAGATGCAGCACCTTTTCCTGGAGAGTACATACTTAAAGAGGCCGTTCCAGGGCAACGTTATCCAGCAGAAATGTTGGCAATGCCTCTTCCCCTGTACCAGCATTACCCGGACAGATACATGTTCCCGGCCGTGCTGCTGAGCCTGAGACCCCCTGCACCAGGAGCCTTCATGGAGCATGTTGGATTCGTTCCCTTTCCCCCAGGGGTGCTGTCCCATCCGCTGGAGACTCCTGAATGGCAAGTATGTGTCACAGACGTGATTGTTCTGCAGTGACACCCGTGAAAACTCCTACAGACTAGTATGTTAGTATGTTATGTTCCTGTGGCTCAGTGGTTAGAGCATTGCGTTAGCAGCGCAAAGGTTGTGGGTTCGATTCCCAGGGAACACATGTACTGACAAAAAAAAAAAATTATAGCATGAATGTTGCTTTGGATAAAAGCGTCTGCTAAATGCATAAATGTAAATGTAATGTTAGTAAGATACAGACAGCATTGTCCATTGTAGTCAGTGTGTGAGCTAGGATCAAATTAGGTGAGGAAGTATTTGATACACACACGATTAAAGGTTTGGGGTCAGTAAATGTTTTTTAAAAGAAATTATAACTTTTATTTAGCTAGGACACATTAAATTGATCAAAAGTCACAGTAAAACATTTATAATGTTAGAAAAAAAATATTTTTAAATTAAACGCTGTTCTTTCAAACGTTCTGTTAATCAAAGATGAAAACTGTTTTCGACATTGTTAAAAAGAAGAAGAAATGTGTCTTGATGCATCTGTTGAAAATTCAGGGATAAATGACATTTTAAAATATGTAATACATTTAGTCATTTAGTAGACGCTTTTATCCAAAGCAACTTACAAACGAGGATATGTATATATTATCTTATTAAAACGTGTCTCAAATATGTTACTGTTATTTACACTAATTAAGGTAAAACAGGTTTTTGTAACTTTATAAATTCAGTTTGATCAAATGTAAGGTCATAAGAGATTTAAACATCTTAAATGGTATAATGAAATCTTAATGAGCTTTTACTGTATTTTTCGATCAAATAAAGCAGCTTTGGTAAGCATAAGAGACATCTTTCAAAAACATTAAAACATCTTACTGAACCCAAAGGTAGTGTAATAATTGATTTGCTCTTTCTCTTTGTTACACTTTTATATAACTTTGGATCTCTTCATCCAAACTTCACAGTGATACTTTGGGCTGCTCTCACTTTTAAGAAAGTTATTTGTCTATTTCTTATTCTCTTTATCTTGTGCAGTCGACTTACAGTAAGTGAAAGCTTGAAACACCAAAGCTAGTTTAACTTCTTTGATGTTCTTTTTCTAATCACTTCATTTTCCATAATCTGCCCAGACGGCAGTCCTGCGATATCAGGCTTGTAGCTGAAACTCATTTGATTTCTCAGAAGTTATCAAAACCTTCGGGAACAGTGTAAATCAACAAGAAGATCACGTTTAATAATGCTTCTTCAAAGTTTAGCTCTGTCCCAGACTCTCAGCAAAGCCTTTTCGTGTGTATTTACGCTAAAGTCTGTTTCTTCTTCTCACCTCCCCCCCCCACATGATTGTAAAGCGCTTTGGGTGCACAGCAATACACAATAAAGTGCTATATAAATGCATCATTCATTCATTCATTCCTTCTGTTCCTGTGTTTCTGGAGATCCATGTTCCACATTATAGCCCGTACCCCACACATCCAGGGCTGAGAGATGAACCTTCCCAGCATTCACAGAGTCACATGGAGAGAGAGCAAGGAAGATCTGAGCTTCCTCCTCAAGTCACAAGAATCCCAGGTATTAAATATTCAAACCGTACATTGTTGATTATTCTGATACAATTAGGGGGAAGGACAAGGTTTCTGTGGGTCTTAAAAAGACTTAATTCACCCTTACACAAATGAAGGCCTTAAAATCATAAAGTCATGGCATTAAATGTTGCATACACTGCTAAACAATTAACATCTTCCTCAGTTTTTGTGTCTTCTTTTGTAATATCTAAACATCCTTAAATCAAAATGCATTCACTTGCGATAGAAAGTTTAAGTCTAATTTTACATTTAAGTCTAATTTAACATGCAAGTGCCATTACAAGTCATGGTTAGCCTAACGCAGTACATGTAGGAAGGTTGTATTTTTTTAAGAAAACTAGTTTATAGAATATAGAAAAAATTCATCTAGCGTTTTTGTTGTTGTTGTTTTTTAAGAAACAAGTAGATAGAATAGAAAAAAGAAAGATGTGTTAGTTTTTCAAGAAAAGCTAGCAGTTAGAGAATAAATATACAATTGATAGAGGGTCGAGTGTGTTTTTTTTTAATAAAAAGAAGACAGATAGATAAAATAGAATTAGAATAGAGAGTGCTAGAGTTAGAGGGTCAAATAAAGATGGAAGAGATGTGTTTTTAGTCATTTCTTGAAGATGGCTAGGACTTCGCTGCTGGGATTGAGTTTGTCAGGTCATTCCACCAGATGGGAACAGTTTATGAAAAAGTCAGTGAAAGTCGTTTTGTGCAAGTGTTCAAGTGTTTTTGCAATGAAAAGTAGAAGGGAAACCGGTCTATAGTTCCCTAAAAGAGTTGGGTTAAGAGTGGGTTTCTTAAGAAGGGGTTATACGAGCCTGTTTAAATGCTGAGGGGGAACTCCAGTGTGAAGGGACGAGTTAACGATGTGAGTGAGTGCAGCAGGAGAAATGTCTTGAAGGAGATGAGATGGAATAGGATCAAGCAGACAAGTAGTGTGACTGGAAAGGATGAGTTTAAGACTTCATTTTTAGCAGTGGAGACATTAGCAGAAAAGTCAGAGAGGAGTAATCGATATAAATTAATTCATATAATTTTCTGAGAAATTCAACAACATGAAGTGTGTTTATGCTTAAAACAAGAGCAAATATCTGTCAATATGGAATGAAAACATAATTTCCATCTTCATTAAGTTGATTTTTCTGAGCCGGTTTTGTTTGTTCTTGTTTTATCATAAACATTGTAATCAATTTCTCAGAAAACAAGTCTTTGCTGACAAGATATTGGTTTTATTTCTCAATGTATCTGGAAACATTTGTGTTGGAAAACAAGACAAACCTGAATGAGGACGAACGATGTAATAAAAGTGTTTCTTTTGTGTGTGTCAAATGATTTAAACATAATTGAGATTTGTTGGAAGTTGTATTTTTAAAGTTGTGCTGATACAACTCATGTTCTGTTGGCTAGGCATTTACTTTTAGAGAACGTATTGTGTTCAATTTGGTCTTTAAATTTTCTTTATTTGATCTTACAAATGTCTTAAATTGACCTTCATAAAGCCTGAAGAAACCCTGAGAGGAAAAACAAACACTCCCGTTTTACTTATTTTATCATAAATATTAGGTCAATTCAGTCTGATGGCATTGTATATTTTGATTTCTATGTGTAGTGGACTGAACTGAGATAAATACTGTATCAATCATAATCAGTGATTTTAGCCATTTCTTTATGATGGTTTATGTTTTTAAAAATACTTTACAGATTTAATGATGAAATCTACTCAAGTTTTAAACAATTTTAGATACATCACAATCACAGTATAATAGTTATAATATTCCTTTAGATGTTAGATTTAATTTTCTTTGTCAGAATTTGTTTGCTGCCAATAGATGAACTTTCCTTTACATTTTCATATTGTTCTTTGTTTGCTCATACAGAAAGTCAAGTTTGTGTTATCCAGCAAACAGATGCTGTCCCTGCTGACGGTCTTTCCTCGAGGAACGCAGATGAGACCTTCAGTTTTCATGTCGCCTGATTTCACATCATCTGTACACACATGCATTCATTGTTTCCTTTTCAAAACCTGGAGTTTGCCTTATTCTCTTTCAATTTCCAATAGCCTCTACAATGCATGTTCATTACCGTGACCTTGTTGTATTCCTGATTTTCAGAAAACACAGCTGAGATCAACGCTGTCTTTGTTCCAGTTAAAGAAAACAGTTTTACGTTTCTTTTTACACTACAATGAGTTTATTTCTGAATCGATTTTGGCATCAGTCTTCATTTGTCGTTGCATTTGATCGGTTAGAAAGCTGAATGCCTGTCGATAGCACTTATTGGGGCAGCAGTGAAATTAAAGATGTTATTTTCCTAAATTTGTCTAAGTTTTTTTTAAGAATAAACAGTTCAATTTTGAAGATGTAGTGTCTTTTTGATTTTGCAAAGCTTAAGTAAAGCAGCTCTCGACTCTTAAATCTGTATTTTATATTATTATTATCCCTTGTGTAACTCAAGACTCGGCCTGATCCTGTTTGTAAAGAGACATTAAGATTCCCGGGATGAACTTCTCACTTCATTTGCTTATCTGAACCCAGACGGCACAGGAACGACACTGTCAGAATACAACCAGGACCAGATAAACTAATTACAACCTCATGAATATTAATGTGCTCTTCTGGCTCAGAGAAGTGCTGAATGTAAAACTCCCATCCGATGTGTGCCAAACTCAAATGTGTTTAGAAAAGTAAGCAGATAAAGCAATATGTTTATTACCATAGCAAATACAAACATTACCGTGAAAAGAGATTTGATTTGCTGACTGATTTAGTACAAGACTGTGCTTTCTGAACCCAGACAAGTAGGGAAAACTAGCTTCTCAACACTTACCGATATAGATGCAAATCTATGGAAATATTTTCAGTTAAATCACTTTTAAACTGAAGAGAACTATCATCACCATGAATGGTTTTATTGATGGTGTTCGCATTGATCAGCTTAAAACAGACATTAAAATGAAATCTTCTGAAATATTTGCTCTCGGGCAACATGGAAGTCTTTTGAAAAATATAAAGGTGTTTGTCAAAAAAAAAAAAGCCATGACTTCACCCAAGTAATAAGAAATAGAGATAAAAAAGTCTTTAATGGCCCCCATTTGCTGCCCTTCTTCTTCCCCCCAAAGCCAAATTTCTTATCCTTGTATTTCCTCTTAGAATTCGGACTTTAAAATAAATGACAATAAATGAGCAATAAACATACACATAATATACACTAACAATATGTGTTGAAATATTCTCCAAAATATATTTTGTCACACAAAAGAAAAGCAACATGAGGGTGGAAATATCTCTTAAAGCTGCTGTTCAACATGTACGTAATAAGCAAGCACACCATGAATCCATTTCCCAAACCGTGTTTTTGGCTTGTCCTGAATCACGGGTGTTTATATTGGACTATTTTAGACTGTTTCGATATATTTTTATAAGTGAGTGAAGCAATACGTTAATATCGAGTTTGATACGAGCGCATCCGAAAATATATCTATTGTGAAGACAGACTGAACTGCTGCGGAGAAAGTGCAGAATACACTTCGTTCTAAACATGTGACAAGCTTTATATTAAGGGCTTTAAAAGACTTGTAAGATATAGAAGCCTATAAACTATTTATTTGTAGTTGGAAAATATAAATGTGGCATGTAGAATTTTAAACCATCAAGTAAGTGTATTTGTATGAAAGCACTAACTGTAAAGTGACTAATGAGGTAATCAAATTAGCCTTTTTACTCTACTAGTCTGTGATTTAGTTTTTTACTTTAATAGTTTAGTAAATTTAACTTTATTGTTTTTAGATTACAATGTTACGTGATTTTAACCCTTTTTTTGGACATAACATATACCTACATGGTAACATTCACTTTATTTGTTTAATCCAAATATAAAATACCAAGATATATACCACATATTAAAGCTGTGCAATTAATAGAATTGGATTAACATGCGCATCTCGACAGTAAAGCCGGTTTTCTTGATAATCAGTAAATCGCCATCACCTGTTTTCAGAGCCGTAGTTCACTGACAAGCTACGCAATATTGTGTTCATAATTTAAGGCGATTAGTCTGCGATTACAAGCGTGATATGGAAGGCAGCAGTGAGCTACGGCTCTGTAACGTTCAACATCTGAAAACAGGTGATGGAGATTTACTGATTATCAAGTAACCGGCTCTACTGTTGAGATGCGAATCGAATTCGATTAATTGCACAGGCTTACAGCACATCAGCCAAAAATTATTACCGATATATATACATTTTTGCTCATATCGCCCAGCCCTAGGAGATACCGCTACGGAGTAGCCCGGTACCTGCGTAATTCGTCATAGACATAAACAGAAGTAGCTCCAGGTACAATGTTCTTCCGAAAGACGCACGTAGTTCTGTTTATTAACCGCTAGAGCGCCAAGAGTTACGGACTGCAGCTTTAAAGTACAAGCTAACAAGCAAATGACATTAAAGCTATCTATGAGGGCAATACGTTTTACATGTGCATCTGTCTGACCACTGATCATTTAATCAGGTTGTAAATTAGATCAGTATATGTGTGTGTGTGTAATGTAATTATAGTAATAAACAATTTTCATGCAAATTTGATCAACAGTTACTGCACGCTCTGCAATGTTCTTGTAAATGTTGTGGATGTTTCAGCGAACAGTTATCTTCGTACAGATAAACCACATTATTGTTCAGTTTTTACAACATTAAAAGGGACAAACTTACAAAAATGCATTAAAACGTGTTTCTCAATAAGCGCATTTAACTCAGCTGCTCAGGTAATGTTAATGATATGATCCATTTCAGGATATGCCAAAATTATGAATTAAAAAATATCAATCAATTTATTTGCCCATAAAATAGTAAGAGTGGGGAATAGTTACAGCACTTCCTGTTAAAAAAAATTATTTGAAAACAGCTGTAAAGCTACTGAAAAACATAGTAAATATAGAGTCATCACTTACTCTTTTTTGTTTATTTGCTTTTTAGCTGCTGGTCCTTTCGGTTTCGGATCTTGATCTCCTTCCAAGAAGTCCAATTTATCTGTCATTCCTGTGGGACATGAGGACGAATGAAAATGTGCTCCACGAATGAGGAGTGTAAAACTTTACCTGGATAATATTGGTAAATACATGAAATGGTGAAAACACTTTTCTTCAATGATGTACGCGTGTGAAAATGTACCTTTCTGGTACTTCTTTACAGCGGTCAGCATTGCTTTCTTCTGTTTCTGCCTGTTCTGAATCACCTGTGTTTGAACCTGTAGAGCCAGAGATTTAAAACCAGGTCTGTCAAGACCCAAAAACATCACTCTGAGAATCTGGCAGCGGTGTTAAAACAGACCTTTTTGCCAAACTTCCTCTGTTCTCGGAGCTTCTTGGCCTTTTCGGACTTCTCCATTGCAGCTTGCTTGAGAAGAAGCTTCTTCCTAATCTGTTAAAACAAGAGGAAAATTATGATTTTTAATTAACAGACAGTGAAATTGAATTCATCAAATAAAAAATGACAAAGTGACTTTAACTCTTTTACTTTGAAGATTCATGCACCTGGATATTATTTTTATTAATGCATGTTTTCTTCTCTTCTGCTCACAAAGGCTGCATTTATTTGATCAAAAATACTGTGCTGACAGTAATATTGAAACATTGCTGTTCAATTTAACAACCATTTTCTACATTTATATATGTAAAAAATGTAATTTATTCCTGTGATGCAAAGCTGTATTTTCAGCATCATTACTCCAGTCTTCAGTTTCACAAGATCCTTCAGAAATCACTCTAATGCTGATTTGCTGCACAAGAAACGTTGAAAAATGCTTAACATTATTGTGAAAACTGTCCATTTTCTCGTATTATTTGAGGAATAGGAAGAACATTTATTTGAAAAAATATACTGTCAACTTTGATCGATTTAATGAATAAGCAAAACAAAACGTATTCATTTATTTCAAAAAATAAATAAAATCCATATTACTGACTCCAAGCTTTTGAACAGTAGCATAAATGCCCATGTCCTCAGCTTGTCAATGAGACAGAGTTTACTGGCACTTCTTCTCACTGTGTACTGGACAAGGTGCTTTCTATAGAGCCTGGTCGTCCAGTCATCTTCTCACCTTCTGCATCTGCTGATCGGTCTTGGCCATCTCGGCAAAGTAATCCTCGGGTCTCTTGGTAGGGATCTTGAACTTCTGCAGTTTTGGCAGTGCCGCTAGAACAGTTGCTTGGGCCTGTCGGTAGCTGTAACATATGAAACACAAGACAAAGTTTCCAAATATAATATATAGTGTAAAATACAGCTATTATAGGAATTGTGTATAATGTTGTTTGCTGTCAATAAATACAATTATTATTAGCATTACATACACACAAAAAAAAAATCATGCATGAAACAGAACTACAAAAAACAACCAGTATTTATAAGCATGTGATTTCCAAATAGGGAGGTAATATTCATAAATAAAGTAGGGCTGCACGATTAATCAAAATAAGAAACCGAAATCACAATATGGCTTTGTACAATTATGAATTAATAAAGGTTGTGTTTTTTAATAGATTAAATATATGCACGGCATGTTTTATAATCAGAGCGGTTGGATCAGTTCAGTAAATGATTTTACATTTTGATTTAAAAAACATTACATTTGAAATAAGGATCTGGTTTGGACAATCCTGCCTTTGTCTACATTATGGACTTCCTCATAAGTGATATTACTTATGTATTTATTATATTTGGACATTCTGAGCAAGTGTGCCGGTCAACTTCCAATATAAATAAATGTAATAAATTTATCTCTAAAGAAATTTAAGTAAATTATAAGCCATACTTTTTCTTTAAATAAGCACAACTTTTAGATTTATTTTTTTCCCCTCAGTGAATGCATAACATATCTATATTTTATATTAAAGGCATGGACTGTTGATTTTGCATACCTCTTTTGAGAAATTAAGAAACTTTTGTCACAGATGTGAATCATAACAATATTTTATAATAACTCTTTAATAAACCTAATAATAAAATAACAATTGTTATTAGTCATATTTATATTCATCTAGAAAACCAACACAAATTACAAACAACCACATATATAATTTATAATTATTTGAATTCATTTCAGCCTTAAAATCAATCAATCATGCCGCCCTGAAACAAGGTATAGTATCAGACACAAGTAAACATTATAAGTCAAGCAGCATCCTTGTTTTACACGACCGAGTCACACACTCACAAGAACATCTCCCTCTGAAAGTCATCCTCTGCGTTGACGTCTTCTTTACTTCCTTCTGGTTGCTGCGCTCTGCCCTCCGCTTTTGCAACAATGTCAACGGCAGGGTAGTTAGTGAGGTCCAGCCTTTCAGCCCACGGCAGGTTCTTCTTAAACTCAGTGAGGCACTTCTTAAGACCCTCCTGAAGGATGTAGAATCAAATCAAGAAATATTATTAGATTTTTCAACCAATCATTTACATTTATGCATTTAGCAGACGCTTTTATCCAAAGCTATTCAGGCTATACATTTTTATTATGTGTGTTCCTGGGAATCGAACCCACAACCTTTTGCGCTCCCAACACAATGCTCTACCACTGAGCCACAGGAACAATACAATCACATATAAACAATACAGTATCATATTTGATATGAATTTCTAAGGCCTCTTTATTAGCAATATTCTACATGCATTGTCATCTAATTGATTCAGACTTTTAAAAATGATTTTTATAAAGTAAACATAAAAATAACTTTCATCTTGTTAGAAATATTGACTGACTAAAGCATTTTAGGTTTATTTGATTATCCATACAATATTTCTTAGAAAAACATGCTAAAATGTAAGCAACAAATAAGTCAGGCTTGTTTATTTGTCACTCACTCAATCATTATTGTACTGACTACATTATATGCTTTGCCTTCCAAAACAAAACATTATATATAATCTTACAGTGACTATTGATTATTGGGAGATATAGAGTGAAACTAAAAGTAATATGGATTTTATGCAAGTAGTCTGTTATACTGCTAGACAGATCTCGCTGATTTACATTACAAACTATCCAAATCTTAGTTTTTGGTCACATGAATGTCAACATCTACACCATGTTTTTTGCATATTTTTGCTCAGTTTGGATGTTTTTTTCCTCTTTATCAGTATTTTCCTACATCACACCATATGAGCCATAAAATGATAAAGCATCATATATGATACAAAACACATTCACAACCTGGATTTTTAAAAACATTTTATCTAAAGATAAACAAAAACTGGTCCTTTTTAAATTTCTATGCCAGACTTCACAGGTTAAAATTCTCCACAAAACGTACCACATTGTTGATGGCCTTCTTTGGCTCGAGCAGAGGAATATTCATTCCAGGCTTGAGCAAGCCCTTGGCGAAAGCTTCTTGCAGCTGATCAGAGACAAACGTGTTATGTTACAAACGGACTCGTGTTGACAAGGGGTTGTAATGTAAAACACATGAAATGCACTTATATTCTCACCTCGCCGTCTGATAATTCATCGTCGTCGTCTTCCTCGGACTCAAACCCCATCTGGGGATCCTCTTCTATTTCAACCATTGTAAACGAATATAGCACGGGAATTAGACAAATAAATACAGTAACAGAAGAATTCACAACACCGCCAAGCTTCACGTGTGGACAGCACCGTTTCTGCCAGAGAATCTAAAACCATATGAACAAATAACCGAATGTTCTTTTAATAATTTAATTTACAGCATGACATTATAATGTATAAAATGTGTGGAGGCGTAAGCATTTTATTAATCTCATAAGATAAAGGCATCTTGACGTTAGTTCCCCTCTGGCCAGATGAACCAGCAGTTTGTTACAACTGCAGCAAAGTCAGAATATAAGGGCTCAACTGGTTCCAGTGATCTTTTCCTGATGGCTGTCTGGGTCCGGGTTCACTGGAGTCTATCTCTGGGCCTCATCTAGGTGTCCAAGACTCCTTTCAGCCAGGATGTAGTGGTTGTCTCTGGAGATGATCTTCTGATCTGGATTTGGACTGGATGTGACTGCAGTGATCATCTGATCTGGATAACCAATCTTTGGACTGACTGCAGTGATCATCTGATCTGGATACAGGCTGGATCTGGTGACAGTGATCATCTGATCTGATACGGACTGGATCTGGTGACTGCAGTGATCATCTGATCGATACAGGCTGGATCTGGTGACCTGCAGTGATCATCTGATCTAAACAATACTGGATCAGCAGTGATCTTGATCTGAACCGGAGGATCTGGTATTGCATCTGATCTACATTACTGGATCTGATTGACTGCAGTGATCATCTGATCTGGATACGGACTGGATCTTTGATGTGATCATCTGATAATGGACTGGATCTGGTGACTGCAGTGATCATCTGATCTGGATATGGACTGACTGCGGTGATCATCTGATCTATGATGGATCTGGTGACTGCAGTGATCATCTGATCTGGATACGGACTGGATCTGGTGACTGCAGTGATCATCTGATCTGAATACGGACTGGATCTGTTGACTGCAGTGATCATCTGATCTGGACTGGATCTGTTGACTGCAGTGATCATCTGATCTGGATACGGACTGGATCTGGTGACTGCAGTGATCATCTGATCTGGATACGGACTGGATCTGGTGACTGCAGTGATCATCTGATCTGGATACGGACTGGATCTGTGACTGCAGTGATCATCTGATCTGGATACGGACTGGATCTGGTGACTGCAGTGATCATCTGATCTGGATGGACTGGATCTGGTGACTGCAGTGATCATCTGATCTGGAGGACTGGATCTGGTGACTGCAGTGATCATCTGATCTGGATACGGACTGGATCTGTTGTGACTGCAGTGATCATCTGATCTGGATAAGGACCGGATTGGTGGCTGGTGAAATCGGAATAAGAAAGCAAAGACTAATATTACGTAAAAGTACTGTCAATTTTACGATGTGAACAAAGTACAATTTTTTTATGAATTAAGTTCCAGGTACAGATTAGACAGATTTAATTAATTTTATATAGACTACTTTATTTAATTTTATATTAGAAGTGTATTTTATAATCATACAGGTTAAAATATGGGTTATTGCCAATCTAATTTAAACTGACAGAGTGTGTCAGAACTGTGTTAGGGAAGATTGTTCCAGAGTTTGGGCGCTAAATAGAAAAAGTATCTGCCGCCAGCAGTTGATTTTGATATTCTAGGTATCTAATCTTCACCAGTAAGAAAAAGTGTTTTGAGAACGTGTTGTTTTGCAGAACGTCGTGGAGTTATATATGACATGACAATTAGCTTGCTCAAGTTGAGGAAGAACATTTTAAGGAAAATCTAATTATATTTTCATAATGATTTTCTTCTATACAATGTATAAGAGATCCAGTGCAGTGTAAAACACCCTGGCCAAATGTCCAGAGGGCATCACTTCCCACTCTGATAATTACTGTAGTTACTATGTTCTGAACATCACATCCTTTCCATCTGTAGTTTCAGATGGAATCTATCTAGGCGACTGAATAAAGATATTTGGACTTTATATCAAAACATTACAATCAACTTAGCACCTTGAGGTCATAAACACATGATCTAACAATATTTACTTATTTTCAGTATGGTTATGAATAAACATTCATATCTGTTTAGATAGTTGATCTAAAAAATATAAAATGTATACTGTTGATAAACAATATAAAAACAGACACACCTAGGTCTAAATGATAGCATTTTAATAAAACTGCTAACGTTACAAGTGTGAGGAATATGATTTCTATGTTATTCGGGATTTTTATTAATAATTTCTGTTTTTTCAAAATTTAGCATAGCGTTACTGTCATCCACTTTTTATATCAACTATGCATTCCATAAGTTTCTCAATTTGGTGTGTTTCAGTGGGCTTAAATAGATCACCCTTTATCAGCAGCATTTAACAGTTCACAAACAACTGACAGTGTTTGACCTAAATATTATTTTCAGTTACATGTTAAGTAAAAGTAATGGCCTAAGGTACTTTAGCCTTGAGCATCCATACTGCACTTGGGATCGATCTCCTCTTAATTTACTTGTGAGTTCAGTTCACTGAAGAAGAGTCTGATAAACGGATCATTTGAATCAGTGAGTTTTCGACTTCGAGAACAGCTGCCAATCGGATCATTTCAAGTCAATTCAATGAATGTTGTGATCGATAGATTGAACAGGTTCATTGAAAAGAAATAGAGTTTGTTCATAAAACACTGATCCGATGATAAAAGCACGTGATGTATTATAAGGAGTAACGATATGTTTTATGAAATGTAGTGAGTAAAAGTACATCCTTATGCTTTGGAATGTACAGAAGTAAAAGTAAAAGTTACTCAAAATAAAACTATCAGTAAAGGATACAGATACTTGAAAATTTATCTTTGACAGTAAAGGGAGGTTCGAGATCGGTCTGTACTACCACCATCTGGGATCGTTGGCTACGGTGACATCGGAATAAGAAAGAAACAGACAAATATTAGCGAGATGTCAATCTTCTTACATGTAACAAGTACATTGTGTTTTATGGAAGTGTTCCAGGTTCGTTGACCTAATTAATACAGCCTAACTAATGTCTTTAACGGATTTGAATATTAGAAGTTTTGATGGAATAGGTGTTAACATGCCAGGTTAAAGAGATGGGTTATTAGTCTAGATTTAAACTGACAGAGTGTGTCTGCTCCTATAGTGTTAGGAAGATTGTTCCAGAGTTTGGGATCTACTATTCATTCATTCATTCATTCATTCATTCATTCATTCATTCATTATATTCTAACTCACTCACTCACTCACCAGAGATTTGAGATTGTAGCGGACGGGGAGGACTTTTTATAAATTCTCTGTTTTATTTTCTCTTTTCTGAGGAGCTAAACCATTCAAGTATTTTATAAGTAATTAACACGATTTTCTAATCTATACAATGTATAAGAATCCAGTGCATTGACAGAACCGTGTGTTCATACTTCCTGGTTCTAGTAAGAACTCTAGCTGTTGCATTTTAAACCATCTGTAGTTTATTTATGGCATCCACCCAATAAATCATTACAATAATCTAACCTTGAGGTCATAAACACATGATCTAACATTTCTGCATTTGACAATGAGAGCATAGACAGTTCAGTTTAGATATATTTTTAAGATGGGCGTAGTTTTATAAATTCTAGCTTGTTGTTGCAAAGGAGAGATTGCTATCAATCAACACTGGGTTCCTGACTGATGATGAAGAAACACAGAGCAGCCATCAAGTGTTAACAGTGTTCTAGGTTATTACTTGGGGTTTTTATGTCAATAATTAACACCTCTGTTGTTTTCATTATATATTACTTGTCATCCACTTTTTATATCAATTTATGCATTCCATAAGTTTGATGAGCAAACCGTCATGTTTCCCGGCCGTGAAGAAATATAGAGCTGAGTATCATCAGCATAACATCAATCAAGCTAGAAGTTCATTCCAAGGGTAACTGTTACTGCAACTAATATATATATAAATCAAAGGTTTGGGGTCAGTACTGCTCTCTCTCTCTCTCTCTCTCTCTCAGATCGATTCATGATACTTCTTCATTTACTGCTACAATTGATGGCGGTCAGATACAGTACGATTTGAATCATGCTAATGCACTTTAATGCCAACATATAAATTGATTCAACAATATCTGAACATTTAGAAAAGCCTAGAGAATAATAGCAACAATGAACTAAGATAAAAAGGTAATATTATATAAACACATGGCTAGATAAAGCTACAAAATAAGAGCAGGTCATTTGTAAAATAACATGAATAAAATAAATAAATAATTATAATAATTTTAGAATACAGATATGTAACAACTGAACTTAAGAAGGAATTATACCTTATATACATTATCTATATATCTGTAGGTCTACTGGGAGGTTCGAGAGTGTGTGTGTGTCTTTGGGATCAAGTTGTGTTTTTTTTAATGAGAGGCTTAATAACAGCCAAGTTAAAGATTTTGGGGACATATCCTAATGACAATGACGAATCAATAATAGCCAAAAGAGGATCTATGTCTTCTGGAAGCACCTCTTTTAGTAGTTTTGATGGAATAGGGTCTAACATGCATGTTGTTGGCTTAGCTGATTTAACAAGTTTATAAAATTCTTCCTCTCCTATAGTGGAATTGTTCCTCAGGGGATCTACTTTGTATTCATTCATTCATTCATTCATTCATTCATTCATTCATTCACGACTCACTCCAACTCACTCACTCACTCACTATAGCCCTATATCTAGCCTATCTTTGTTTTACCAAATTCTCTGTTTTATTTTCTCTTTTTATATAATTTCTATAGTATTTTATTATAATACTGATGTGGCTTATATTGGGTTTATCAAATACATAATAAGCTTAAATATCATTATTTATCACCTGTTTTCATTTATTATGGGTTTGAAGTCATACTTGTAGACGTGTGTGTCCTGAGACTGGCTGACAAGTGGATGGCTAAACATCAGTCAGCATATGGCACAGGGGACTCTTACCACGCTCAGCTCTTGGTGTTTGAGGGCTTTGTAATGGTATGTGTTCGTCACTTGTTTTGAGGTGTTACAGACAAGACAGTTCGAGGCTTTTTTGGATGTTTAGAAGGTGGGCGGTGTAATGGGCGTGGTTTGTGCAGACGCGGTTCTTGTTGTTGCCGTGGTAACTAACTAATCAACACTGCAGAGTCAGATAGATGCACAACAAACAAACCGACCCGCTTAAATCTTTCTGTTCTACAGAGTTAGCTAATCATTTTGTCAAATGGCTACAGTAGTGGCACAGTCTCATTATATATTCGGATTGCGGACTGGAGTGAGGAATAATTTATTGTATTTTGACGAGCAAACCGTCATATTTCCGTGTGGAAACAACTGTGTTCGCTATAACGTCAATCAAAAATGCCAGAAGTTCATTCCAGGTACTGCACAACTTTATCATAATATTTATTCGCTTCATATGTTAGGCAATAGGTGACTATCTATCTAACAATATATATATCAATGATTTGGGGTCAGTAAATGTGCTCTCTCTCTCTCTCTCTCTCTCTCTCTCTCTCTCTCTCTCTCTCTCTCTCTCTCTCTCTCTCTCCCCTCTCTCTTGAGAAATTAATGCTTTATTAAGGATGGATGTGTTAAATAAAAATGACAGTGAACACATATTGTCATAGAGAAAAAATAGAAGGATTTCTATTTCTTAAATGTTTATATTTTAAAAATACTGTTCTTTTTAACTTTTTATTCATCAAATATTTCTGAGGGGTTGAAAAAAAACAAAATTATAAAAATGATCAAGTTCCAACAATTTAGCAGCACAGCTGTTGACTTTACAACAGTGATTATAAATCAGCATATATGAATGATTACTGATAGACCGTGTTACACTGAAGACTGGAGTGATGATGCTGAAAATACAGCTTATTCAAATAAACAATAAACAAATCAAACTTACATTAAAATAGAAAACTTTTATCTTAAATTGCAATAATATTTCACAATATTCAACACAACTGTTTTCTTTTCTGTATTTTTGATCAAATAAATGCCTGTATTATTGGATACCCGTAAACTATTATTAATAGTTTACGGGTGTACGTTTGTATTTAATTGTTATGATCATATCTCAGTTTTCAAGTTATATATTTAATACTTACATTTTAACATGATATTTTGAAACATAAAAAAATATATGTTTGTATAATCAAGTAAAGTTGCTTCAGTCCAGTAAATGTTTTAATGATCTCCCAACATTGAAGTAAATAAGTTAATATTTTACTATATTGAACAAATAAATAAAGTGAAATATGTTTTTAAAAGGCTATATTATAATACTAAATATGTAATAGTGCATTTTTTCTCCACTAAAACAGGAATGTTCCTAATGTATTTTTATGCTGTGTTCTTTATTTTGATTTTGGGATTAAATGCGGTTTGTGAGAAGAACACACGTATGGTGACCAGTATATGTTTCCTGTGTTTGCTCAGGTACAGAGAGAAGTCAGGGCATGCAGGCCTTGGCCATCAGCACAAACAGGCGTTATCTGGCTGTGTCTGAATGTGTAGAGAAAGCCAGCATCACTGTGTTTGATCTCCAGCACGAGCAGAGCAGGAAGAGGAAAGTGCTGACTGGAGGAGAGATCCCGGTGAACCAGTTTGTCTGCATGGCCTTTTCCCCTGACTCCAAGTATCTGATCGGTCAGGCAGGCGGGCCAGACTGGACTCTCTTCCTCTGGATGTGGGAAAAGAAGAAGGTGATGGCCACTGTGAAGACAAGCACTGATGGCCCCATAAACCAGGTAAACACGTTTAACATGAAGGTGACGTAAAATCAAGACAAAAACAAGAAATGATATTTTCCATAAAGAAGATAAAGTCTGTTTTAGGACCATGCAGAGGTTTGTCACTGTGGCATTATTTTCGTGACAATTAAACATCCCCATCCTCTACCATTAATTAAAGTAACAATTAGTTACTATTACTGCTTAAAGGATTAATTTTTTTTTTTGCAATAGAGTAATGAGAATTGTGTAGAGAAATATGGGTAATGGTTATTCAAATTATATCAAAAAAAGATAATATGGTCCTAAAAATATTGTTCATGTTCTCACAATCACTCAATTTCATCACAATCACTCATTTTAAGATATTTAAAACAATTATATTAATATGAATTAGTGTTTGTAAATCGTATTACATCATAACAGCAGCATCATTTTCAACTAAAACTATTCAAATATTTGTACTATTTGAAAAAGCTGTTAGGCTGTTAGGAGTTGAACTGAACTAAAACTAAACTGAAATATAAAAATACTAAATAGTAATAAAATATAAAAATGACAAAATCACATAAAAGATTATTACAAATAAACTAAGAAATACAAAACTAATACTTGAACTAAAATTAAAATGTAAAATATAAATAATATAAAATAAAAGCTACTTTAAAATATTATTAAAACAATAATATTGTTGTATAAATAATACTAAAATAATACTGATAGTAAATCAAGATTTTGATCAAATGAATGCATATTGAAATATATATGTATAAATTGTATAAAGATCATTTGCTATTATTAATTATAATAACTATAAAACTAAAAGTTCTTATCTGTAGTACATGCAATAAACTTCTGGCATTTCCACATTAAATATTATGGTTTGTTCATCAAAATATAACAAATTATTGTAACATTATTTTCTGTTAAGCACACCTTTACTGTATGATTTTTTTTTAAATCATTTTCTCATTACCGTAATGCAAATCAACCGCATTCATTAATTCAACTTTAATTCGACCGTTAAAAGTCATTGTGGTCACAGGTCAAAATGACTGCAGTGATCGAGCTGTCATTCCCATTCTCAGATCAGCTTCAACCCTGAGGACAACACACAGATCTGTGTGAGTGGCAACGGGGTGTTCAAGATCTTCCGCTTTGCTGGAGAAACCCTGAAACAGTCCAGCACATTTAAAACAGACACCCATCACTTCCTGTGCCACACCTGGATGTCCACGGAGCAGGTGATTGCTGGCACAGACGCAGGTCAGCTGATGATGTTTGAGTCAGGCCGTCTGCGCTGGGAGATGAATGTGACGCCTGTGAAGAAGGTGTACAGGTGAGTGGAATGAGCTGTGCTGATGGTATTAGGACACGTGCTAGGGAACTTCAGTTCGTACATGCAGTGTACATACAATACAGGAGAAATCTGTCATTTATCTCAAACCTTGTAATGCATTGAGAAGGGTGATTTCTGACCCAGAATAGTATAGAACTTATTTTTTTATAAAACAAAACACATACATATAAAAGAAAATGCACTTTCTTTCTTTCTTTATTCAGATTTTTTAAAGTATTTTTAAGAGGAATAAGCTTTTTTTTTTTAAATGCTACATTTTGAGTATCAGCTAAATTGAGGCTTTACACTTATACCATCTTTTTGATGAATTAACCAAATAAACTCTATCAAACAAACTACTGTCAGTCCTGTCTCCCTGTGTCTTGTGTTTCCCTTCCTCTCGTGCCCTTATTTAGTTTAGATGTTTCCTGTTCTTGTTTGATTATGATTCTCCCAGCTCTGTTTAGTTAATTACTCCACGTGTTTCTGTTCTCCTTGATTGATTTCCTAGTATTCTAGGCCCTGTGTTTCCCTGTCTTTAGCGTCCGGTATTGTACATCTGCCACTCGTTCTACGTGTGTGTGTGTGTGTGTGTGTGTGTGTGTGTGTGTGTGTGTGTGTGTGTGTTCCTGCCTGCTCCTGCCTGTTCCGTGTGCTCCTGGATTTATAAGAATAATTCCCTTCGTCTCCGCCACAGTAGGCCAAACGTGACAACTACAGCCTAAAAGGATTTAGAGCAAAATGTAAAAAGACCAACTGGTCTAAATTTGAAAGAGAGAGGATGTTGCAGCATGAAAATTTTAAATCTTTTTCATCATAAAGTGAAATATTTTTGCAAGTAAAATCAAATATTTTGTATTACAACAGATCAGATCAGAGTAATATTTGTTATTAAAAAGAATGCATAAATGAAATTTGAAAATGAAATTACTAAAAATCTATTTCAGCTGAATCAATTGATTTCAATTTGAATTGACAAATTTTCTAAATTTATTTTTAAATATATAATACATCATTATAATGACATAATTATTTATACTTTCTTGTTTTATTTTATATAGATTTTTATTTAAAAATGTTCAAAATGTATTTTAAAATATATTGAAATATATAATACATAATTATAATTACATAATTATTGATACTTTCATGTTTTAGTTTGTATAGATGCTTTAGAATTTAGAAAAGAATTAAATTTTTAATAACATTTAGTTGTGAAAATGATGGTTGATTATATTTTAGATTATGTAATATTACAAAATGTATCCTAAATACATGCAATTAAATTTTTCAGTTTTCTTGAGGTTCTTCACACCACATGTATTTCATCTCAGTCTTTTCACTGACACCATTGTAAACAAGTATTTATTTTAACGTCACGTTCAAATAACAAGATAGCAGTCAAGAAATATTCATATAAAATATAATGTAATAAAAATCACTGACTGGCATCTAAAAGAAACACCCAATAATAGATACAGCATGTACATGTTATTATCCTGTTTAGATGCATATTTTGATTTATCACCATTTTAACTTTCTGCTACAGGTGACATTCATCTCATTGTGATTTATTTATTTATTAATTTGGCAAATCAATGGCTATTATATCTGCAAAACCCTAACATATAAAATGTCATGAATGTGTATTACTGTAATTTGTGTATGTTGTTCTTGCAGTCAGTCAGAAAAGCAGGACTCTAACGAGACCTCCTCCACACTGCCGCGGGTGACAGCCATTGTAGGTTATTCTAACGGCTTCGCTTGCTCTGCTGGTCCTGGCACTGTGTGTTTGTTTGAGAAAAGAGAGGAGGAAGACCAGTATAAGAAGACCAAAGAAATAAAGGTGCATGACATCTTCTCATTCAAATGTTCACGGGAGTGTGTCAGGTTGATCCTGACAGGGTTTTCTTGTCTTGTCCTCTCAGATTCCTCCAGAACTGTTCAGTACTGATCCCAGTTCTGCAGAGCAGCAGGAAATCAGCACTCTGTGCATCAGTCCGTCAGAAGAGACCCTGGCCGCCAGCACAGACCGCGGGCAGCTCTACGGCATCAGCCTCTCGCTAGCCGAGCTGAACAAGGTGCCGTCTGCCTCCCTCACTCTTATTTTAGGAGATTTATATACTAAAGAAACTGGGTTCATTGTTTTATCTCTTTTTAATTTAGTTTCTTTATTATCTTTTAACTGTATATAATGATAGTTTTCATTTATTTTATTTTATTGATATTTTGAATTAGCTTTTATTTCTATATTTGTTATAATTTTGTTATGGGCTAATTTTGTCATTTTTATTTAAGTTTTAGTTTTAGTTCGATTTGAGCTTTTATTTATATCCAGTTAGTAATATTAGCACTTTATTTAGGAATTTTTCAATCAAAAAGTTGACCGTGGACCACAAGACTAGTCATAAGTCGAATGGTATATTTGTATGGGTCAAAATTATAGATTTTTCTTTTATGCCAAACATTTTCCATTAAGATATTTTGTCAACTTCCTAGTGTAAATAAATTTAAATATAATTTTTGATTAGTAATATGCATTGCTAAGAACTTCATTTGGACAACTTTAAATGCAATTTTCTCTGTTTTATTTTTTTGGCATCCTCAGATTCCAGATTTTCAAATAGTTGTATCTCAGCCAAATATTATCAGATCCTAACAAACCATACACCAATGGAAAACTTATTTATTCAACTTTCAGATGATATATAAATCTCAATTTAAAAAAACTGACCCTTATGACTGGTTTTGTGGTCCAAGGTCACAAATGAAAATTTGCTAAAAATGTAATCAGGCCATGTAAAACGAAGATGAGTTTGTTTCTTCATCAGAACAGATTTAGCATTACATCACTTGCTCATCAATGGATCCTCTGCAGTGAATGGGTGCCGTCAGAATGAGAGTCCTAATAGCTGCTAAAAACACCACAATAATCCACAAGTAATCCACACCACTCCGGTTCATCAATCTATATCCTGTGAAGCAAAAAGATGCATGTTTGTAAAAAACTAATCCATTATTGAGACGATTAAACCATCGCTTCTGACCAAAATATCAGTCCATAATCCAAACGTATGATCATACAACTGTGTTAAATAAAGCTACGTGGGCTCAGGAGTAATTACAAATAAAAGTTGCTGCATCAAGAAATGCAACCTGTACAGACGGAGAAAGCTATACAATCCTCAATCCTGTGCTGTTGAGTTCTCTGGGCTTGAGCTCATCTCGAATGGTCAGAAATTGGGTTCATTTTTTACCAGTTTTTTATTGATTTATTTATTTTTTGTTTATTAATTCTCTCTTTTATGTGAGAGCTATTGTGAGAAACAAGATGACAAACCTCATGGTGTCCCATAATAGCAGGATGTAATAAAAGAGGTGTTTTACTCATAATACCAGTCATGACTAATTCAGCTCTTTCTCCTGTTGTGTTATCAGGGTGTTTTTGCTCAGTTTGAGCACCTGTCTCACTCGTCCCACTCCAGCGTTATCACAGGTTTATCCACCTGCATCCGCAAACCGCTCATCGCCACCTGTTCCCTGGACCGCTCAGTGCGCATCTGGAACTTTGAGACCAAGTAAGTTCAGCTCTGTTAAAGAGACAAGGTGTCGTTCTTCTGCTTTATTGTGTCTCATAGTGAGCTTAAGACTGTGAGGCAGTGCTTTTATTTTGGGTATTTAAGCTCTTGTAAATGTCTGTCAAAGCAGTATTTACTTTCTGAGAAAGGTAGGTTTTGAGATAATGGTCACTTTGCAGAAATATCCATATCTAGAAATGAATAAATTGTGTCTTGGTAGATCTTACCACAAATTCCCAAAAATGCCAAAATCTTTTAATCCTACATTTATTGTGGGTTTTCACTCTTATTGGACGCCCAAATAAATGAACCCTTGTGAGAGACCCTCTTACTAAAACATAAATCATCTATATATTTCTGTTTATAAAGATTCATATATATATATATACATTTACATTTAGTAATTTTGCAGACGCTTTTATCCAAAGCGACTTACAATCGGGGAGTACATGAAGCGAATCATCTTAAAGAGGCAAACAGACAGAGGAAGTGCTCGTAATACCAAGTCTCAGACATTGTTCAAATAAGTACAAGCTAGCAAGAGAAGGAATAAATAAAGAGACAGCTTTTTTTATTATTTATGATGAAGTCAAGTAGTGTCGAACGAGATTAGTTTTCTGTTGTTACTGTTGAAGATTGTCAGGGATCCAGCAGTCCAGATGGGGGAGATCATTCCACCAGCCAGGAACGGTGAACGAGAATGTTCTGGAGAGTGATTTTGAGCCTCTCTGTGATGGTGCCAGGAGGCGTCGCTCACTAGCAGATCTCAGACTTGTGGAGGGGATGTAGATTGTAATGAGTGAGTGGAAGTAGGAGGGTGCTGAGCCTGTGGTTGTTCTATATGCAAGCATCAGTGTCTTGAACTGGATGCAAGCTGCAACTGGTAGCCAGTGCAAGGAGACAAAGAGAGGTGTAACATGGGCTCTTTTTGGCTCGTTGAAGACCAGTCGTGCCGCTGCATTCTGAATCATTTGTAGAGGTTTGATTGTGTTTGATGGAAGTCCAGCCAGAAGAGCATTGTAGTAGTCCAGCCTAGAAATGACAAGGGCCTGGACAAGAAGTTGTGTAGCATGCTCTGTCAGAAAGGGTCTGATCTTTCTGATGTTGTGTAGTGCAAACCTGCAAGATCGAGCTGTCTTTGCAATGTGCTCTTTGAAGGTCAGCTGGTCATCAAAGATTACACCAAGATTTCTGACCGAAGCTGATGGGGTAATTGTTGATGAACCTAGCTGGATCGTGAAGCTGTGTGTAATCAGCTTTGCAATGGTAGGAGAAACCATGTGCTTGTATGATGGGACCCAGTGATGTAGTGTATGTGGAGAAAAGGAGGGGTCCAAGAACCGACCCCTGAGGAACCCCAGTGACCAATTGATGTGCTTTGGATACCTCTCCTCCCCAGGCCACCTTGAAAGACAGACCAGTGAGGATTCAAACCAGCGAAGTGGAGTCCCAGTGATGTCCAGTGATGAGAGGGTGGACAGGAGGATCTGATGATTGACAGTGTCAAAAGCAGCAGAGAGATCCAGCAGAATGAGGACTGATGATTTGGAATCAGCTTTTGCAATTCATAGGGCTTCAGTGACTGAGAGCAGCGCAGTCTCAGTGGAATGGTCACTCCTGAAACCTGACTGTTTAGCGTCCAGTTTGTTGTTCTGTGAAAGAAACAATGAAACCTGATTGAAAACAACTCATTCGAGCATTTTCACTATGAATGGAATGAGAGAGACAGGTCTGTTTTTGAGCAGTGGGGTTACTCGATCCTGCTTGAATGCAGTGGGGAAGATGCCTGTGAGGAGAGATGTGTTGATAATGTGTGTGAGTGCTGGTAAGAGTGCGGGAGAGATTGCTTGGAGAAGGTGTGAGGGGATAGGGTCTAGAGGACATGTTGTAGGATGGCTGGAGAGGAGAAGTTTGGATACTTCGCTTCAGTGAGGGGACAGAAGGAGAAGATGGGAGTTTGAGCAGTGGATGTGGTTGGTTGGAGGTCCTGTGTGTGTGGAGGTGATAACTGACTACTAATTAATAATCCCAGGGAACACACATACTGACAATACAAATGTATAGCCTGAATGCACTGTAAGTCGCTTTGGATAAAAGCGTCTGCTAAATGCATAAATGCATAAATGTAAATGTAATTATTCTAGTTTTTCTGTGAAGAAAGTGGCGAAGTCTTCAGCTATTATAGAAGTGGTGGGTGGTGGTGGAGGGGGACAGAGGAGAGAATTCAATGTTCTGAAGAGATTACGTGTGTCTGGAGCACTGTTGATCTTGTTGTGGAAATATGATGATTTGGTGATGATATGATGATGATATATATATATAGTGTGAGTAAAAATTAAATAAAGATGTCACAAAGACAGCATTATTTATAAATGAAATATTAGAATGATTTTTATATTTTACTGTTAAAAAATAGGGATATGAATAAAATAAATAGGGGTCAGTAAAATTTGTTTTTTGCTTTAATTCGTTTTTTTTTGCTTTAATTAGTTTGTTTTTCTCTCTTTCTTTTATTCAGTGAGGATACATTCAATTTATCAAAAGTGGCAGAAAAGACACATACGTTTTTACAAAAGAGTTATATTTTAAATAAATGTTGTTCTTTTGTAATTTCCATTAATCAAAAAAATCCTGTAAAAAAACATATCACAGTTTCCACAAAAATATTAATTAGCGCAACTGTTTTCAACAATGAGAAATGTTTCTTGAGCAGCAAATGATTTCTGAAGATCATGTGACACTAAAGACTTGAGTAATGATGCTGAAAATTCAGCTTTGCATCACAGAAATAAATTACATTTTAAAATATATTCAAATATTTTAAATTGCAATATTATTTCACAGTATTAATGTTTTACTGTATTTTTGATCAAACAAATGGAACCTTGTTGAGCATAATAGGCTTCTTTTCAAAACATAAAACATTTTTACTGGCTCCTTATTTAAAAATAATTAGTATATTTATTATTTTTATTGAACATATTTAATTGATATTTAAAATGACTTTGACAGCCCTAAATTCCATCAGGTCTGAGCTGTCAGGGCTTTTACAGCAGGGATTGTGTTGGATATTTCCAATAGCGTGAGTGTGTGTCGTCCAGTGTTTTAGAGATGTATAAGGAGTTCCAGGAGGAAGCCTACAGCATAGCTCTTCACCCCACTGGACTCTACATCCTGGTGGGATTCTCAGACAAACTCCGTCTCATGACTCTGCTCATCGATGACATCAGGACTTTCAAGGAGTTCACTGTACGCAGTTGCCGTGAGGTGCGTCTCCACATTGCTCAAGTTTGCTAATATCTGTTTTTTGCTATTATCTGTCATTTGTAATATGCCTATACATGTTTTGGATTGACTGTGGTGGCTAATTTTCCATGCATTTGTCCTCAGTGTGCGTTCAGCCACGGGGGCCATTTGTTTGCTGCTGTCAATGGAAATGTGATCAACATCTACTCCACTACCACATTTGAGGATGTCCTGAATCTGAAGGGACACAATGAAAAAGTACATGTTCTAAATTTAAAGGAAAAGTTCAGAATTGAAAACTATGTCATCTCTGTTCCAATGCTATGTGCATGTATTTTGTGGCATACGATATCTTTAATGTGGAAATGAAATGCCTCCCTGAACAGTCGTTAAACAGTGTCTATGTTAATGTACTTCAGGTGCGGGCCATAGCGTTCAGCGTAGAGGACAGTCGTCTTGTGTCGTGTGGCATGGACGGGGCCGTGTATGAGTGGAATACTCTCACCGGTGCACGTGAGTCTGAGAGCGTCCTCAAGACGTGCAGCTACACAGGTGTGACCATCTCTCCTGACTCAAAGACATTCTTCGCTGTCGGGACAGACTGCTCTCTGAAAGAAATCCAAGACTGTCAGGTGAGCACATTTTCAAAAGACTCATTTGACATTCTCATTCTGAGTCACAGAACTGTATTCTGATTGGTAAAGATTTACTTTAATGCAGTCATTTAAATACAGGGGTTTTAACCAGTTTTCCATATTCTGTGTATTTCAGAATTGATGTGGTTAGTTCAATAATAAACAACCTATTTTACCATAGTTTTCTTATTCATATGTTCACATTACTGTGTCTCCATTCTGTACAGAGCATTAAATTATCATTAAAATGTTTGAAATTCTCAGTATGCTAGTACTATGAATCCAGGACATGACAGAGGATGTAAGGTAGTTAACTGACTTAACTACCTACAGACAAACACTAGTTTAGAGCAATGTAGTGTACATGTAATGTTTATTTAAGGAATATTATGGGTTCAATACATCTTAAGCTTAATCAACAGCATTTGTGGTAAAATGTTTTGTACCACAAATAATTATTTCAACTTCTTTAAAAAAATGTTTTAACACTGAGGCACTTACAATGGAAGTGAATTGGGCTAAATCTTTGAATATTTTAAAAGAAATATGAAGCTTATAATTTGAGCTGTACAGCTGTTTAATTTTTTTTTTACAGTCATTTAAAGGTTTCAGTGGGTTACAAGTTGTACAATTTTATGTAACATTACACAAGATACACTAGTAAGCAGTTTTTTCACCCTAAAATTGTGATAAAAAGTTTGGGGTTAGTTGGGTGAAGTAAATGCATTAAAAGTATTATCATTTCAAATTTTGTATTTTAATATTATTTCAAATGTAGTTTATTAGAAAAGCTGAACTTTTACCATCATTATTCCAGTCTTCAGTGTCACATCATCCTTCAGAATTAATTCTAATATGCCGATCGGTTGCTTAAGATTTTTTTATTTTATTATAATTGGTCTTTAAAACAGTTAAGCTACATAATATTCTTTGGATTCTTTGATGAATAGAAAGTTTGAATAACAGTATTTATTTTAAAATAGATATTACAATAGTTTTACCTTGACTTTTGATTAATTTAATGGGTCCCTGCTGAAAAAACACACTTTTCAACATTAGTGTATACCTTGTGGCTATATTATTGTATATAATAAAACCCCTCTAAAGTAGTCCATACTACTCACACTTCATCGCATTTCAGGGCCCTCTGAATCTATATAATAGCTTTATGTGTGGAAAAAGCTCAAATTCACCAGAAATTGCGTTTTCAAATATCGTACCTCACAACACATTCCATCATCAGTGGAGTCAAATGTCATTGGTCGCATTGTGGCACAGCACATGTTTTGATTAAACAGAACCATAAATGATCCCCTGAGATAAAGGTTTGTCTGAATATTCTTGCTGCAGATCCTTAATGAAGTGCGTACAAGTGATGTGGTTTGCACCACGATTGCCATGTCTCGTTCAGGACGAGCACTCTTCATTGGAACTTCCACTGGGACTGTGAGAGCCATCAAATACCCTCTACCCATCCAGAATGACTGGATAGAGTACCAGGCCCATGCTGGCCCTGTCACTAAGGTTTGTACTGCGAAAATTTGTTGGAATGTGAGCTCCTAGTTAGAAGTCAAGCATGTATTTATTATAATTTGTATGTCTTGTGTCCGTAGATGGTTATCACTTTTGATGACCAGTTCCTCATAACTGTCTCAGAAGACAGCTGCATTTTTATCTGGAAAATCATTGACAAAGAGGGACAAGGGTTGAAAAGAGAGAAGGAATTAATATATGCAGAAGAGATCCTCATCACCAAATCAGACCTTGAGGAAAAGGTAATCTCAGAAAATATTTTCCTTGGTCATTGGTCATTAGCCAATGTTGTACTTTCTTGATTTAAAGTGACCTAGATTATCCTTAAATAAAAAATAAAAAATTACATCTAATATTAAGCTCAGGTTTTTAGGTTTTCTGTCCTGCTGTAAACCACAAGTGCATTTTTCATCTTGTGTTAAACTGTCCTGCAGAATAAAATCATGCTGGACCTGAACGCAAGAGTGACAGAGCTCCAGGAGGAGAACAAGTACCAGCTCAGCCTCAGGGACATTGAATACAAAGAGAAGATCAATGAACTCACTGAAAAATGTATCCAACAGATCAATTCACTTAATTCTGAGAAAGAGGTCAGTGTCAAGAGATCCAAAATTAAGACCATTCTTATTTTGCAACACAATGGCTTATTAAGCTTAAGCTGTTTATTTTTTATTACAGGTCCTGAAAGCAGAGAAAGAGAAACAGCAAGCAGCCCATGTTAAAGCTCTCTCAGAAGTCTTAGAGAAACATGATAAAGAGCAGCAGGACATGGGTAAACCTTCATTCATTTTTACAAACTGCGCTCACATTTACTATCGCTCTGCGAGAAAGTCGTTCCAATAGGAATCCTTGCAATCAGGAGTTTCAAGCGAGAGTGAAAAGTTCCCAGACAAATTTAGTTGTTTTACGTTTTTAAGTTGCTGGAAAATTGCTTGGTTTAAAGGTGTTTTCTGTGTGAGCTGTGCTATATACAGTATATTGCTATGCTATGGACATTGGACATTCGTTTACCTTTAATGATAAACCTTTACACTACTAATTAAAGCTGTGGTTCTCAACACTTATTTTTACTGCAAGGCCCCCCATTGTCCAAGACAATATTAGAAGGCTACCCATGTTGGTGTCAGACTCGTGTCCCCATGTCTTGTGTTTCCTCGTACTCCCAGTGTTTCCATGTCCTTATTTGTTTTCTGTTTCCTGTTCTTGTTTAGTTTATTAGTCTCCGTCTGTGTTTAATTACTCCTCACCTGTTTTAGTTCTTACTCATTTAATTTGCTAGTGTTCCCTTTCAGTTGGTCACTCCGAGTCACATCGGGTGACCGACGAAATTGGGATCTTGCCAGAGAAACCTATTCACTTCAAGTGTAACTAAACGAGCCAATGGACATTGGCATGCGGTAATTCGCATCCAGCTGCCGCTGATCACAGCGTGAGTACAGGCAGCAGGTGCACCGCATTAATTCATCCTTTCGCTTCGGAGCCGAGCGGTAGTGGTAGAAGCTACTGCTCTCCTTTCCACAGAAGAGTGTTCTGGAAAACGAGTGCGGGCGTTACGGCGCAGCAGCGGTGGTCACGGTCACACAGGAGAAAAAAAGATAATCTTCCTGCTGACAGCTACACCAGGAGTGTGCGGTGGCCAGCTCCCCTGCGTGCTTCAGCACTAAAAGAGCATTTCTCTAAAAGAGCAACACGGGTGATTGCGTCTTTTTAAAGATGTCTTATCACCCGTGCGTTTCTAGAAGTGATCGTTATCTGGAGATCAGGACGGTCATGATTGCTGCCTCACGTGCCTGGGCATTCAGGCTCCTCCCCACTCACCACCCTCGATGGTGGAGCAGCTTTGGGGTACACGGTCATCACCTCGGTGGAGCGGTCTGTGGCCATGCAAATGTGTCCAACATCTGCTACCACTCTGCGGGGTGATCCGTGTCTCCCCTCACTGGCCTGTTTGTACTCGTCAGGTCTAACTGGCAGTGCTTATAGAGCCTGTGGGGAGGCAGCTTCTGCCCTCCGTGCCATAACGTTACTGCAGATCCACCAGGCCAAATCCCTGAAAGACCTGCATGGTCACGACCTGGCGGTTCAACATGTACTGCATGCTGCGACGGACCTCACGCTTCGAGCGACGAAGGTGACCGCACAGTCTCTAGGTCGTGCGATGTCCACGCTAGTGGTCCAGGAGCGCCATCTCTGGCTGTGTCTCACTGACATGGAGCAGGAGAAGGTACAGTTCCTGAATGCTCTCGTGTCACAGACCGGCCTCTTCGGCGACGCTGTCGAGAGCTTTGCCCAGCAGTTCTCGGCAGCACAGAGGCAGAATGAGGCGATCAGACACATCATGCGCCGGAGGAAACCTGCTGATTACTACCCGGCTGCAGCCCCTTTAGCCTGCTCTCAGATCACAGTGCCCATCTGCAGCTGCTGAGCTCCCATGCTGCCGCAGCAGCCTTCCACCAGTCAGCATCATAAAGCCGGTTGCAGGTAGGATGCCCAGCCCGTCCAGGCCCCCACCAAACCTGGCGAGGAGCGGGTGCAAGAGGCCCTGAGACGGGTGACCTAGAGATCGAAGACTGCCTAGATGGTGAGGTTGCTCTAGGAGGGCCGGGTGGAGAATCTTGTTGTTGTTGTTGTTGTTTTGTTTTGTTTTGTTTTGTTGTCTGTACCCAAGACATCAGTGAAGAAATGGATTTCTCAATCTCTGGGTCTCAAGAGGATCCAGAATGATGTGAACCGCATCATGGGATTGCTTCACCTCCTCCTCTCTTGCCAGCAGGCAGCAGTAGGTTGCCCAAGAGCACTCCTGCCCATTTGTGGAACCAGGTAAGGGCTGTAGCTCGAGTCCCGCCTCAAGTCGATAGAGCTGTCACAAGCTCAAGCCGGGTTCCTGTGTTCCTCCTCACGAGGAGGAATCAGGTGAGTGTTACGCTGCACACCCAGACTTGCCTCACAAGCCAGGCCATCACAGGCCCTTGGGTCCCTGTGTTCCATTTTGCCCCTCCATGGGTATACATTGGTGGACCCGTTGTCCCGTTGCATGGTCTCTCGGAGCCTGTTAAAACTACAGGCTTATATCCGCCTCGGTGACTCCTACCATCAGACTATAGAACGATATCAGTTCGCCAGGCAGTTTTCAGGTTCAAGGGCATCCGGTTCAATAAAAGTGTCCGATGCCCCTGTCTTGCGTGTGGAAATCGTAGTCCTGCTGGCGAACGATGCGATAGAGCCGGTCCCTCCAGCTGATATGAGGTCAGGGTTTGTCAGCCCTTACTTCATTGTGCCCAAGAAAAGCAGCGGGTTACGACCAATCTTGGATCTGGGAGTTTTGATCCGTGCGCTTCACAAGCTGCCATTCAAGACGTTGAAGCAGAAACGTATTTTCGAGTGCGTCCGTCCCCTAGATCGGTTTGCAGCGATCGATCTGAAGGATACGTGCATTAATGTCTCAATCCTCCCACAGCTGGGCATTCATGCAATTCGCATTCGAGGGTAGGGTATGTCAGTACAAGCTCCTGCCTTTCGGGCACCTCAGCCAGTTGTTGAAAAACACTGTTTGAAATTTTAGATCGGTTTGCAGCGATCGATCTGAAGGATATCTCATTCATGTCTCAATCCTCCCGCAGCTGGGCATTCCCAGCAGAAGGTTCGCATTGATGTAGGGTATGTCAGTACAAGCTCCTGCCTTTCGGGCACCTCAGCCAGTTGGGGTTTCGGGTCAATTGGGGAAAGAGCAAACTCGTGCCAATGCAGAAGATCTCTTTTCTTGGCATGGAGTTAGATTCAGTCAGCCAGACAGCACGCCTCACCCAGGAACGTGCTCAGTCGGTGCTGAACTGCCTCAAGACTTTATCAGGCAGGACGGCGGTCCCACTTAAACTCTTTTAGAGGCTCCTGGAGCATGTGGCTGCAACCGCGGCGATAATTACGCTTGGCTGCTCTATATGAGATCGCCTCAGCACTGGCTCTATGGCCGAGTCCCGAGGTGGGCGTGGCAACGCGGTACTCACCGGGTTTAGATTACACCGGCCTGCCGCAGAACCTTCAGCCCGTAGACAGATCCTTCGTTCCTTCGGGCAGGAGTGGCCCTGGAGCAGATATCCAGTCATGCTGTGTTACTCATGGATGCCTCTGCCACCGGCTTGGGAGCCAAGTACAATGGGCACGCAGTGTCAGGGGTATGGACAGGTCCCCAACTGCGTTGGCATACCAATTGCCTCGAGTTGCTAGCAGTACTCCTGGCCCTGTGCCGCCTCAAAGGGCGCCTTCAAGGAAAGGACGTTTTGGTCCTTATGGACAGCATGGCGACCTTTGCGTATATCAACCAGCAATGCGGTTATGCTCCCGTCGCATGCCGCAACTCACCCGTCACCTCCTCCTCTGGAGTCAGAAGCATCTGAGGTCGCTTCCTGCCATCCACATCCCAGGAGTGTTCAATCAGGTGGCCAACGAGCTGTCGCGAGCAGCACTTCCAGGGGAGTGGAGACTCCATCTCCAGGCAGTCCAGCTGATTGGAGTCAGTTCGGAGTGGCTCAGGTAGACCTGTTTGCATCTCCAGAAACCAACCACTGTCAGGAGTTCTACTCCCCAACTGTAAATCGGATGGACTGGCACACAGCTGGCCCCAGAGCCTGTGCAAATATGCATTGCCCCAGTGAGCCTACTAGCACAGACACTGTGCAAGATTAGGGAGGACGAGGAGCAGGTCCTGTTAGTGGCTCCATATTGGCCCAACAGGACCTGGTTCCTGGGAACTCATGCTCCTTGCGACAGCCCCTCCCTGGCCGATTCCTCTGAGGAAGGATCTGCTTTCTCAGAGACGGGCACCCTCTGGCACCTCAGTTTCTAGGTGATCTACCCCAGGAGGTAGCTTTCACTATTGCTTCTCCAAGAGCACCGTCCACAAGAGAGACGTATGCGCTGAGGTGGAACCTGTTCTGCGAATGGTGTTCCTCTCACCGTGAGGACCCCCGGAGATGCTCAATCAGAGGACAGCTGTCCTTCCTGCAGAAAAGGTTGGAGCGTAGCAGGAGCTCCACCCTTATAGGTTTACGTGGCTGCTATTCCACCCACCATGACCCCATAGAGGGGAAATGGGTAGGGAAGCATGATCTGGTCATCAGGTTCTCAGGGGGGCTAGGAGGTTAAATCCGCCTAGGCCTTCCTCCCTACCCTCTTTGGATTTTGTATTGGTGCTAAGAGCCCTACAGACTGCCCAAATTGAGCCTTTGCAGTCAGTCGAGTTGAAGTTTCTCTCTTTGAAAACCCTACTCCTGACTACATTGGCCTCGATCAAGTGGGTAGGGGACCTGCAGGCATTTTCGGAACTGTCTAAATCGTTGTTGACAGATTTTAATTTGGGCCGGCACTCTCAGTGCAACACTGAGTCCCAGCCCGGCTGAAAGGTTCAAAAACTCCCTTAAGGGCCAGGTGGTGAACCTGCAAGCGCTGCCCCTGGAGGAGGCAGACCCAGCTCTAGCTTTGATCTGTCCTGTATGCACATTAACGAATGTATTATGGATAGAACTCAAAGCTTTAGGATCTCAGAACAGCTCTTGTCTGTTACTGAGGACACCAGAAGCGGAAGGCTGTCTCCAAGCAGAGAGTGGCCAACGGGATAGTGGATGCCATCATCTTGGCCTATGAAGCAAAGGGTGTGCCCTGCCCGCTCAGGTTGCAGGCTCACTCCACTGGGGTGTCGATCCAAGATGGAAGTGCTGGCTTGTGGTGCCTCAGTGGAATACAAATCTGTAGAGCTGTTTGGGCGACTCACAACACGTTGCAGTCTGTAGGTTCTATAGCCTGTGTGTTGAACCGGGATCCTCCTGTATTCTCACCTCAAACAGGTAGTGGCACTGAGAGGCCTTGTTCAGAGTCGGCTTGCTGTGTCCTTAAGGCCTAATTCTCCAGAGAGTTCCTCCAGCACTGGTGTATGGCTAGTGCCCAAATGAGTGACCCTGTTGGGATCCCATATGTGTTTTCCACAGTATTCCCACTAGAGTCGTGTTTCCCCTGGCAGACCACATTATGCCATCTCTAATGATGCAGCATGAGTCATCTCAGAGACTTCCATGTGCAAAAGGGCCCTACGGTGTACTTCACATGAGTAAATGTCACTTACACCCTCTGGGAGGAGGTGACTCCGCAGTGTGCCTCTTCCAAGCTGAAGGGCACACTTTCCCAGTGTTCTTCAAGTCCTACTGTTTGGGTTGCTCTAGGAACAGCTACTCTCATCAGTCAAGAGACAAATCAACTCTTAGTCTTTTAAAAGGTTTATTCTCTGCAGAGAAGGTCAAAAGTCATACAGACACACACAAGTTTCTGCAGAGTGCGATATTCACACACTCACAATGGTGCACAGTACTTTTCCTTACAAAGCTTTGCACTTCATACACAATGAGTCTATTTTAGGATTGCTTTTACTTGATTATTCATTTAAATTTTGCATTGTTTGTTGTATATTTTTTGTATTTAAAGCGTGCTTTTTTCTCTGTTGTGATGTTTGTTTGTAAACATCACAACACTTATAAAGGTGCTAGGCTTATATAAAATAAATGTGTTATTATTAATAATAATGATAATAATAAAATAGAACTGATATAAATTGTGCCTACATTTGTTTTTGTTTTTTGCTTGTAATGTAAACATTTACTATCTTCAGAACCAGTCAGTTCCCCTCTCAGCATTATTCTATTTGGACTAACTGAAGCTGCTCTTCACAGAGTCAAGCAATAACCAGAAGCTCATGCTGGAATATGAGAAATACCAGGAGCTACAACTGAAGCTTCATAAAGTTCAGCAGGAATATGAGCAGCAGCTGCACAGTGTGGAGGAGAGCAAGACCCGAGCCCTGGAGGAGATGATGCAGTCTTATGAGGCCAAGCTGGAGGAGAAAATGATGCTGGTCACCCAGGTAAAGGCAACTGCGAAACAAGTTACCAATGCTTAGCAAATAAAAATTCTGTCATTTACTGAATCTTATGTTCCAAACCAGTATTACTTCTGTGAAACACAAAGGAGGCGTTAAATAATTTACTGGCCACTCTTTTCATAAATGTTTGGAATAAAAAAAAACTGTTTGAAATTTTAGGTGTGATGACAGAAACATCATTTGAAAACAGAATATCTCATTATTTTCTTTCCAACTTGCAGTATCAGGATGAATCCCAGCAGAAGGTTCGGGAATTTGATGAATACATAAAGCAGGAGGAAGAGGACGCAGATATGGAAATCCATGAGATCCGCATCAAATATGAGCAAAATCTTAAAGAAGAAAAAAAGGCCAACACTAGGCTCAAAGTGGAACTAGATACCACAACAAAGCAGGTGACTATAATTAATCAGTTTTGACTTCTTCACTTCAAATATACTATGTATAAACAATGACAAATCAATTCAATTAAAGTTTACTTGTATAATACATAGCCTATTGTTTCAGAAAATGCACATTTCAATATTGCAATTAGTAAGTATTCTGATATCAGCCAGAGACGAGTGAATCAAAGTTGTGTAAATATGGCAGTAATATACAGTACAGCTATTACAGGCAATACATGTTATTAGTTGACACTGTGTATTCAGTCAAGGCAGCAATTACAGGTTACACTTATAATTATTACAATAGAAGGATGATATTTGACAGTTTTTAATTAGTGTAGCTCAAAGCTTTTCAGGCAAAAGATGATCATGTGTTTTTGGTGCTGTTTGTTTGGCTAAAGATATTTATCTTTAATCTAGATTTAAACCAAGAGAGTGTGTCCGAGCCCCAAACATGATCAGGAAGGCTATTCTAGAGTTAAGCACGAAAATCTCTACCTCCTTTACTAGACTTGAAATCCTTGGTACTAGCAAAAGTCAAAACAATTCTGAAAATATACTCACCCTCAGGCCATCCAAGATTCCAAGTTATAATAAGAGTCGAAGCAGCTAATAAAAACATCACAATAATCCACACCACTCCAATCCATTAATTAACATCTTATGATGCCAAAAGCTGCATGTTTATAATAAAACAAATCCATCATTAAGAATTTTTTTAACTGTAAATTGTTGCTTCTGGCTAAAAACAGCCATATCACCCTGCAGCCCAAGACTGGTTGCCCACTGAAGCTAAGCAGGGTTGAGCTGGTCAGTACCTGGATGGGAGACCTCCTGGGAAAATAGGTTGCTGCTGGAAGAGGTGTTAGTGAGACCAGCAGGGGGTGCTTTTCACTTCACTATTCCTTTAAAGAGCATGATGGACTGTAATGTGATATAAGGTCTGTTAAATACATAGGAACATTATTTTATAGTCGATACTGAACTTAATCGGTGGCCAGTGTAGAGATGACAAAAGTGGGATGATATGATCATATTTTCTTGGCCGGGTAAGAATGCTAGCATCTGCATTTTGGACGAACTATAGCTTGTTTATTGAAGATTGAGGACAGCCACCTACTGCACCTAGTAGTATGTTGAAGTAATGCAGTAAATGCAGGGAGCTGAACTAATGAATGAACTAAAGCTAATGTAGGTTGTGTTGTGTCGTACAGTTTCATGTCCTGCAGAGGGAAGTTGAAAACAGGAACTTGGAGATCGAGAAGCTGAAGCAGGAAGTGCAGAAGCTGCAGTCAGTAATCAAAGCACTAGAGAACGACATCACTGGGCTGAAGACTGCCATTCAGAAGAGAGATGGGATCATACAGGACAAGGTGAGCACATATGAACCCTGTTCATGACGACATGAGGAAAACCAAGTCTAGTAAGTCCTCTATATTCCTGTTCAGTTTACTACGTTTAACTGTCTAAACAGTTGTTGACAGCTCCTCATAGAAAGCTACGGACTTCAGGAGGATGGAACTGAAGTTCAAAAATGCTAACTGATTACAAGGTTTCATTCCGGCAGCACCCGATTGAGGGGAAAATGTGCATTTGAAGAAACATGGTCAATTAACGAATGTATTATGGATTGAAAATCAGTCACAGAGCCTTAATTCGTTAAATTTATATGGGCAAAAACTGATTTAGTATTGTCTCCAGTCCAGATCAGATACATGAAATTAGAGTCAGTATATTTAAAGGGATAG
This sequence comes from Gymnocypris eckloni scoliostomus, assembly GCA_027564155.1. NCBI lineage: Eukaryota > Metazoa > Chordata > Actinopteri > Cypriniformes > Cyprinidae > Gymnocypris > Gymnocypris eckloni. The sequence goes on along the minus strand of CM050422.1, from coordinate 27,974,083 downwards.
TTCACCCATAAATACAAATGTGGTTTATCTGCTTACCCCAGGGCATCCAGGATGAAGGTGACTTTGTTTCTTCAGTAGAATACAAATGAAGATGTTTAACTCAAACCGTTGCAGTCTGTCAGTCATATAATGCCAGTCAATGGGCACAGAATCTTTGAGAGTAAAAAATAACATACACAGACAACTTCAAATTAAACCCTGCTGCTCGTGACGATACATTGATGTCCTAAGACACGAAACGATTGCTTTGTGTGAGAAACTGAACAGAGCTTATATCATTTTTACCTCTGATACTGGCAATGTCCAACTGTCCTGAGCTCGAGTTTCAGTTACAAGTAAAAAGTACATAATGATAAAATCTGTTCTGTCTCAACAGGAAAAGAGCATCTATGAGCTGAAAAAGAAGAATGACACACTTAACAAAACAATTGAAGTGATGGAGTTCAGGTCTGACTATATGGAAGAGCAGATTGAGCCAAAAGAGAATGAAATCCAGGAGCTGAAGGAGCAGATGCTGGAGGTGGGACACGTTTTACTGCATATGTGTCATGTGTCATCCCTTCAAGCTGCCATGTTTTATTCAGCCCTTTCTGCCTGAGCCACATCATTTTGTGCACTATATTGCTGCATAGTCAAACATAAAAATAACATTCATTAATAACAAAAACCTATATCATTCAAAATAAATGAATGTGTCACAGAATACATATTCACATATGTAAATAAAAATCACTTTGCATAAACCAGATGAGAATTACGAACACATTGTGATAAAAGACGTGTTTCAGATGGAGGGAGAGTTGAAGGAGTTCCATAAGACAAACACACAGCTGGAGCTGAAAATTGCTGAACTGAACTTAAAATTGAAAACCAAAGACAAAGAATTGCACAAAGAAATGAGGAAGGTTAGTATGTGTACTGCACTGGACATCTTCAGGGTTCACGCTGGCAGTCGTTTACACTGGCACAACAGGTCTCCAAGTCACTGTACTGTTGGTTTCAAGTGGACTTGCTACTCGACAGATGAGTGAGCATTCATTAAATTCAGAACCTTATGTCATGTACATTTACTACATTGAATCTTTCCTTTAAAGAAATAGCTCACCCAAAAATGAAAACGTTACAAACACTGCTTTTAATTTCACAAGACACTAACTGATGGACTGGAGTGGTGTGGATTATTAGGACTCTCATTCTGACGGCACCCATTCACTGCAGAGCATCCATTGATGAGCAAGCGATGTAATGTTAAATTTCTCCAAATCTATACCGATGAAGAAACAAACTCATCTACATCTTGGATGGTTTGAGTTTGAGTACATTTTCATCAGATTTTCTGTTTTGGTTACATTTATATTTGTATATTTATGCATTTAGCAGACACTTTTATCCAAAGCGACTTAAAGTGCATTCAGGCTAGACTTTTTTTATCAGTATGTGTGTTCCCTGGGAATTGAACCCATGACCTTTTGCGCTGCTAAAGCAATGCTCTACCACTGAGCCGCAGGTTAACTATTCTTTAATGACCTTCAAATGATAAAATCAGCTGCTCACTGAGATTTATTACAAACTTAATACATAAATATGCAGTAATTTATTAAAAACAGTTGATTATTCAGTACTGTCTAAATAATAAAAAATTATAAAAATGAGCTGTGTTAAATACAAGTGATTTTAGCAACTAATTATGTATACTATACATTATAATGTACAGTACAGAAAACTGGAAAATATAAATACTTTTTAGGTTGCATTGAACAGTATTTATTTATTTATTTAATTAATTGTTTATTTGTTGCTTTTTGTTTATAGTTTTTAATTTACATCCATAAATATAGCAATACCCTAGTTTCACGGTATTTCCTAGACAATGTGTGGCCTGCTGTCGTCTTCTCCAGGTGCAGGACATTGGAGTTCTGGTTCAGAGATTGAAAGCTGACATTCACACCTGTGTGGAATTCATTCAGGACCCAAAAAGATTAAAGGAACACATTCGAGAGCTCTATAAATGCTACGTTCAGCCATCAGATGTGGTAAGATCAATACATTGGGTCATCGTTCATGCCGTTTTGAGTTCCAGTGAATGGAGCTTGTGTGGTTTGCGGCTGCAGGTAGAGAAAGCGGCGGTGGACACAGATACCCAGAAGGAAAACCACAGACAGAGGGAGCACTACGAGAAGATCATCACGACACTGAAGAACCAGCTCACCAGGGACACAAACGTCTTCCAGGCCAACAATACAAAGCTCATGAAGGTGAGAGAAACAGATATCAGTGTGCAGTTAATGTGGAAATTAGTATCTTTAGTAAAACTGACCTGATAATGGACAGTAGAAGTGTGCTACTGTAGCCTATCACTTTCCTCTGGTTTAGTAGTTATGATTTAACAGTCATTTAAACAATACATATCTAAATGGACTGATTTTACTGTAATAAGGGATTTAATTTTTACACCTGAAGAAAAAAAATACAGTGTTTCCGTATCCAGAGGTTTTTGTTCATACTGTAACGTCTACAATCAAGTTAATAAACTTCATATGAAACCACTTATTTATAGTAGTAATTTAGAAAAGACTGCCCACAACCTGCTTCATATATACATACAATTACATGACTACTCCCTTTATGATAAATGTTTTTAATGTCTGAATTTCTGTGGTGCATAAAGTAAACAATGTTAACAGTCCTGGGGCCAGCTACACAAACTTAGTCTCTATGTTAAGACTGTCTTAAGAACAAGTCTAACCAACGTTCAGTCAGCAAAGGGTTAATCAGTATTATCTTTCAGATCAGACTTAGCCTAATCTACATTTTTATGTAACCAAATTAAAGTTATCAAATCAATTTCTATATCATTTTAAAATTCCTTGTTTTATTATTTTTAACTCCTTGTTTTTATTGCTGTGAATGATTATTTCACTTTTTATGTAAAGCACTTTGAATTACCACTGTGTATGAAATGTGCTATATAAATAAACTTGCCTTGCCTTGCCTTGCCTTATGACCAGTATTAAAGAAAATAATAGATGAGTAAATTGTAAAAGTATTCTTATGTAACTGTGATATCATAACAAGGAAGATGCCACATTGAAAGGACGGATGATCTTTTGGACTTACTCTACATCAAAAATCCTGAAAATGTATCCGTTTCCACTAAATGTTAAACAGAACACCTGTGACACTGAAGACTGGAGTAATGATGATAAAATATCAGCTTTGCATCACAGGAATGTATTAAGAGAAAAACTGTTATTTCAAATTGTATTAATACTTCACTTTTTTATATTTATTGTAATGTATTTTTATCAAATAAACGATGAGCCATGAGCTTTTACTTATAAAAGAATCTTATCAAGCACAGATTTTTGAAGAGTAACAAACATTTATAAACTGACCTTCAGATCAAAGTCATATGGTACAACAAACATGTTAATATAATCATTTAATGTGGTGCAACTCCCCCAAACCTCAATGTTGGCATGTGTGAAATATGTTAATTAATGTTTCAGGATATTTAAAAATATATTTTTACCTTGAAAAATACAGTATATTTAGAAAACTGTATTTGTATAATCACATGTATTCAAGGTAAGCAGCAGTATGAGTGCTTCACCTTTAATTTCTCATCAATCACTGCTTCTGTTTGTGTGAAAGATCTCACGTCTGTCATCTGTGTCCAGGACAACGTCATTCTTATGAAAGAGATCAATGACCTGCGTCAGGAGCTGCGCGCTGTCCGTATGCAGCTGCACAACTATGAGAGTCAAAGCAGCTTTAACAAGAACAACAAGAGCTCTGCTAACTCGAGAGGTGACCGTTAATACACCTGGAGATACACCTGGATAAACATGGACCATGATAACATTGACACCTGAGAAGTTGGAGGTTCTCAGCTACCTTGTTCTTTCATGCTTCATGCTTCAGGTGCAGCTTCAGCGGGGACGAACATCTTGATGACACAGCAGAGTTTAGAAGAAGCAGAGAAGATCATCCGGTTTCAGCGACTGGAGATCCAGAGGTTCAAGCAGGAGGTTAACAGTCAGATGTCCTCATCCAGAACCAAACTACCACCACTCACCAACTGAATGCACTTCTTGTGCTCCATGCATGAATAAAGCGTCAAATAAAAGTCATAATGGGTGTTTTTTTTATGAATCAATGATGAAGAACATGACCTAAAACAAAATCCAGATATTAGTTGCCTCCAGAATGCTGACAAATTACACAGAATACAGAGCAATATATAAATGATCAGCCATTTATATCAATAGAATAGAAAAGTAATGCAATCCAAAAAGAATAGAAATGAATTAGTAAAACCATGGTACACTTACTGTACAGTATCTCCTACATTTTATATAATTAGTTTGCAAATAAATCTGTGATTTTATAAATGATTATAGATCATTAAATAGTATCTTGATTTTCATATTCTAATGCATATTGGTCATTTTCCAGACATGACAATATATTGCTGTCCAATTAAAATGAGAAACTAATTTAATTTCCTATCATTCGTGTCTATTTCTTTAAAGAGGCAAGTAGTAAGTATACTACACCACCTGTCAAAATGATTGATGACAGGTGGGCGGGGCTTCCGGCATAAGGCGGGACTTCCGGTATAGGCGGGACTTCCGTTGTAGGCGGGACTTCCGGTGTAGGCGGAACTTCCGGTGTAGGCGGGACTTCCGGTATAATCAATCATGTTATCATGACAGTAGGTTTTGATGTTTTTGACAGGTGGTTTTGATGGTTTTGATGTTATTGACAGTAGGTTTTGATGATTTTGACAGGTGGTTTTGATGGTTTTGATGTTTTGACAGCAGGTTTTGATGGTTTTGATGTTTTGACAGCAGGTTTTGATGTTTTGACAGTTGGTTTTGATGGTTTTGATGTTTTGACAGCAGGTTTTGATGTTTTTGATGATTTTGACAGGAGGTTTTTGTTTTTGAAGGCTGTATAATAAATGACAGCAGGTTTTGATGTTTTTGATGATTTTGACAGGTGGTTTTGATGGTTTTGATGTTTTGACAGCAGGTTTTGATGTTTTGATGTTTTTGACAGTTGGTTTTGATGGTTTTGATGATTTTGACAGCAGGTTTTTGATGTTTTTGATGATTATTGACAGGAGGTTTTGTCCTTTGAAGGCTGTTATCAGGTTCCCTGATGTTTTGATGATTTTGACAGGTGGTTTGATGGTCTTTGATGTTTTGACAGCAGGTTTTGATGTTTTGATGATTTTGACAGAAGTTGATTGATTTATAGAAAGGCTGTATAATAAAAATCCAGCAGGTTTTGATGTTTTAAAAGTTTGACAGAAGGTTTTTGTTTACTGTAGTTGTTTTGTCAATCTTACACAGGTTATGTTTAAAATGTACGATCTGATATAAACTATAAATGTTTTGACACGCTTAAGACTTCTAGGGTTATATAAAGGTGTTAGAGTGAAGTGCCACAAAATCTGTTAAAACAAAGAAGTTCATACACGGAAAAACTTCAAAACAAGAAAGTAGTATATCATTTATAAAGAGTGCAAAAATAGGCGTAAACCAAATAAGAGTCAAACCGCGTAATAGAAAACAATAAAGACAAAGAAAACTAGGGGTTTGAATGTGGATAAGCTAACAAAGGTTAACTTGGTTTATATTAAACAAGTTTTAATATAAGAAAATCGAATATACATGTAAATGAGCGATGCTTGTATTTTTCAGAAAGTTTAAGATCTAATCAAAATCTAGGTTTAGTCTAATCTTACAAATAACACATAAAATAAGAGTTATGAACACGATCACCAACATTTAAAATGAACAACACAGTTATTAAATAATATAGAGTAACCTTACTTACTGTGGTATAAAATAAATATCAAGCCGTTAAAAAGATACGTTTGTCAGAAGTTTGTAATATTACAATTTAAAACTAGTTAGTTTGACAATGAAAATAAAAAAATCTAACTTTTAAAAAGACAGAAGTTGTCACAAGAAAAGCTGGGAAACAAGGAAAAATAATAAAGCATCCAGAAAGAAGGTAATCTCAGAGACAAAAGATAAGTCTATCATAACTTAGCTGAAGGTAAAGTTAAACAAAAGAAAAAGTCCCCGACCGGCGAGAAGTCCGCGTGTCCGTTTCAAACACAGAATGGCGAGACATCCGGTTCCAGGCAGACCATCCCCTAGATCCGGACGAGGAAGGACCAAAACTGAGATTTAAAAGGATTTAATCCATGACTGTTTTAAAACATTAAAGTTAATTTTAATAAGTCTTTTACATGTCTTAATTAAACCAGTCAACATCATTCACCTAAATCTTTTCACTTTAAAAAATAGTTTAGTTTACTTTTAAACAAACAAGTCCTAACCTCTGGGGAAAGTTTGTTTAACAACACATTTTCCTTTATTTACTCTTTGCTTTTTGTCAATCTTACGATACGTTATAACAGCTAAAACACAGGTATGCACATACAAATATTTAACAGGAATGAAACCAAATCAATAACTCTCTGATTTTCTTGTCATAAGACTTGTTATCATTTGAAATCGCGTGCAGCATGTAAAGCGTTTTTTACATCACACGAGATGCAGATATTTCATCTCAAGCAGTGCAAGTTAAAGGCAGTCGTGTCAATATCACATTTCACGCAGACGAGATGCCAGTGAAGTTTTTTAGTCAGGCGATAAAAAGCAACACCGTTGGATCAATTTATGACACAGTTTTGGAGGCGCAGAGGTGTGCGCACACACACACGCACCGGCGCTTAGACTTTTATGATGTCTCATACAAAACTTTTACAAATAAATAACTTTCTTAGAATCACGCTGAATATATCTACAAGATGACGAAAAGTATGATTAAACAATGATATAACTATTGTTTAACAAATATCATTCTAACAAAATGTAAAACCTAAAACCATGAATCTCTAACCTAACTAATCTTTACAACAGACTTTCTTTCTCGCTTAATAAACTGCGTTATTAACCGTAAGGGGAGTTAAATGCAGCATGCTTTATTGCATTAAAATAAAAACAACAACCGATCTATATAGGTTTATTCGACTGAGCTTTGATAAAATAACTGATGTAAGAAACATGCAAATATTCGACAAGGTTTATCAAACTGGTGTGTCAGGTGATTTGCATTGTTGTACATATCTCGCCTATACAGATATGTTAAGATGTTTAACATCTGTAAAAAATAGTCTAAAAAGTCATCTTTTTAGCTTCCACATAGGAATTATGTCCACACTCAACGGTTTTGTCTAACAGAGTCCAGAGACAAATGAAAATAAAATGTGTGAAAGACTGATGACAGGAAGAGCTACAGACTAAAAGCTTCAGATTTTATTAAAACAATCGAGCGTGTGCATTTTTCTCTTGAATAGGTATGTATGCAGTAACCAGTGTGTACACGAATATTTATAATACATAACCGCATAATTCAGTGATTCTATCAAATGAATCATTCATTTTAAAGTCAGATTTGATTTCTCGTCAAAACACAAAACTTTTTAAAAACGTTAAAACTTTCTTACGACTTTTTAATTATGTCGAACAAAATGAATATAGGGTTATGTTTTTAGTTTGAGATGTTTGTAAGTTAATCACACCTTTAACCTAAAACATTTTTCAACCAAACTCTCTCTTGCGAGCACACGGCGCACAACTGCCAACAACATCCATAACTTGGTTTTATCATTCGGCTGTAGCTGAAACTCTATAACGTGTTCAATTTATGCATCAACGGATCTATAGATGCTGGAAGAGCTCCTTGAGCTGTTTAACTGTAGAAAATGTAAACAATGACACGTAAAACTAGATCGACAGACCGAGTGTACGCTCCTAAAACAGGCCTGGAACCATTTCGAACCATTCTAACACTAAGTGTCCGACGGGAGAAATGTGTTATAGTAGTACAGCAGTAAAACACTGGACGTGCGATGACCAAAAACTACAAGTCCTACTTAAAATCTACGATGAAACTAGAAAATATATCGTGTGACCTAACAGTGTTTAAAATACTGGACACGTGCAGTTAGATGAAGACACGCAGAGTTGGCTAACACAACGAAACATGTGAAGCAAACGTATAACGCCACAAGCGTTCTCCAGACTGACTGACTGACTTTTTTCTTAGATTTGATTTCAAGAACACACGCACACGCACACGCACACACACACACACACACACACACACACACACACACACACACACACACAAATCAAATGCGTTATGTTTTTCAACGAATGACGCAACAACGGGACGGTCAATTTCGACATAATACACGCCAAGTCTGTTTACCATAAGCATGTTCTTCTTATACATTTTAACAATTATTTTAACAAATATTTTCGTTTCCACAAAGATACAAACGTTGTCGTACAAATGTTGCAGGCCTTTCAGGTCAGCGAACTACAATACCAGCATATACATCGGACTACAAACATGGTTGCCACGAATCCATACATATAAAAAGCGGTCTATACTGTCGACAGATCTCTAAATCGTCAGACTTTTGGTTAAACGTGCGTTCGGATACCCTATATAGAAAGACTCGTATTACCAGCGCTTTTTACAAAGTATACGCTTCTTTTGCCTGGCGATGTTACAAACCCCATTTTGTGAGATCTACGTCTGTAGAAATAATTAACAGGTCTTATAAAATCATTGATTTGACTTAACTTTAAAACACAATCCGCACGAACGATAAATCAGGCGGCTCTTAAAATCGATAGTGCACAAAGCGATGTGTAAAAGGGCGGATGATCGCAGGAAAACAATTTAACAAAAACAATTTAAGGGTGCTACACACAGGTGAGTGGGCCTGCACAAGCCACCTGTAGTAACACACTCTCCTCTAGTCGCACTAGACACTTTCACACACTACTGTGTGTACATAATCCTAAAGACTGATTGTAATATATGACTGATATATGTATGTTTACAGGCCCGTACACCGCAAATCACCCTACACCGTTTCCTAGCCAGCTGCTTAAATGTCTCTCTTTTTGCACATGTACACTATTTGAGTCAAGTCAAGTCAAGTCACCTTTATTTATATAGCGCCTTTAACAATACAAATTGTAACAAAGCACTGCACAATATCAAAATAGGCAAATTTTGTCAATGTAAAATGACAGGATTTAACACTCAATTATCTGCTGAATGCATTTCATTATTGAATTTAGTAATGGCATTGTCCAGCTTAAATAATATCTGTGCAATCAAGTCGGCGATGTGTGCTGCAAGTGAAGTGTCCCCAACTAAGCAAGCCAGAGGCGACAGCGCGGCAAGGAACGAAAACTCCATCGGTGACACAATGGAGAAAAACCTTGGGAGAAACCAGGCTCAGTCGGGGGCCAGTTCCCCTCTGGCCAGACGAATCAGTAGTTTGTTCAACTGCAGCAAAGTCAGAGTGTAAGTGGTCCACTGGTTCCAGGGTCTTTCCCGATGGATGTCTAGGTGACGAGGTCCTCACTGGAGATCTGTCTCTGGGGCTCATCTCGGAGGTCCTCGGAGGGGTTGTCCATCGTCTCTTCTCAGGTGTTCGGTCATCTCTATCGTTTAAGGGTAGGATCCAGAATGAAGCTTGTGTATTCCTAACTACACGGGATGTTAATCCCGTGGCAGTAACATAGAAACAGTAAGATAGCGTAGCAACTGCTCCATCCAGGAATAACCCTGGATGAAATTATCAGTATAACCCAAGCTAAAAGCATAATAATGTGCATTTGTTCAGATAGACTGGCAGTACAAGATTGTGAGATGCATTATATGAATGCTTGGCTAAAGAGATGCGTCTTTAATCTAGATTTAAACAGAGAGAGTGTGTCTGAACTCGAACGTTATCAGGAAGGCTATTCCAGAGTTTAGGAGCCAGATATGAAAAAGTTCTACCTCCTTTAGTGGACTTTGCTATCCTAGTACTACCAAAGTCCAGAGTTTTGCGACCTAAGGGAGGCGGGTTGGATTGTAGCGCGTGATAGAAGATTAGTTAGCACGCAGGAGCTAAATCATTTAGGGCCTTATAGGCAAGTAATAATATTTTAACTGATACGAACTTAATAGGTAGCCAGTGCAGAGACTGTAAAATTGGAGTAATATGATCATATTTTCTTGACCTGGTAAGGACTCTAGTCGCAGCATTTTGTACTATCTGTAGCTTGTTTATTGAAGATGCAGGACAACCACCTAGCAGTGCATTACATAGTCCAGTCTAGAGGTCATGAATGCATGAACTAGCTTTTCTGCATCAGAAACACTTAACATGTTCCGTAGCTTGGCAATATTTCTAAGATGGAAGAATGCTGTTTTTGTAACATTGGAAATATGATTTTCAAAAGATAGGTTGCTGTCTAATATAACACCCAGATTTTTAACTGTAGAGGAAGTAACATTACACATCCGTCTAGTTGCAGATTGTAATCCAAGAGATTCTGTGTACTGTTTTTAGGTCCAATAAGTAATATCTCGGTCTTATCTGAATTTAATAGGAGAAAATTACTGGTCATCCAATCTTTTATATTTTTAACACACTCTGTTAGCTTAGATAGTTTAGAAGTTTCATCTGGTTTTGTTGAGATATAGTTGAGTGTCATCAGCATAACAATGGAAACTAATCCCGTATTTTCTAATAATATTACCAAGCAACATATATAATGAAAATAATAGAGGACCTAGGACAGATCCTTGTGGTACTCCATACTTACTGGTGATAATTGAGATGACTCCCGTTTAAATAAACAAAGTGGTAGCGATCGGACAGGTAGGATCTAAACCATCTTAAAGCCTGCCCTTGAACACCTGTATAGTTTGTAATCGATCTATCAGTATGTCATGATCTATAGTGTCGAACGATAGCACTAAGATCAAGTAAAACTAGCAACGAGATGCAGCCTTGGTCTGACGCAAGAAGCAAGTCATTTGTAATTTAACAAGTGCAGTTTCTGTGCTATGGCGGGCCTGAAACCCGACTGAAATTCTTCATAGATATCATTTTTGCAAAAGGAGCACAGTTGAGCAGCAGACACTACTTTTTCTAATATTTTCGACATAAACGGAAGATTTGAAATGGGTCTGTAATTTGCCAGTTCACAAGGATCTAATGGTTTCTTAATAAGAGGCTTAATTACCGCCAGCTTAAATGGTTTTGGGACTGACCTAAAGATAGCGAGGAGTTAATAATATTGAGAAGCGGTTCTTCTGCTACTGGTAACAACTCTTTCAATAGTTTAGTTGGTACAGGATCTAATAAACATGTTGTTGGTTTAGATGCAGTGATAAGTTTATTTAGCTCATCCTGTCCTATAGTTGTAAAGCAATGCAGTTTTTCTTTGGGTGTGATGAATGAAGCTGAAGTACTAGACGCTGTAGAATCTACGTTTGTTATTGTATTTCTGATATTATCTATTTTATCAGTAAAGAAATTCATAAAGTCATTACTATTAAACTGTGAGGGAATATTTAGATCGGGTGACATCTGTTTATTTGTTAATCTAGCCACTGTGCTAAATAAAACCTTGGATTGTTTGGTGATTATCTATGAGTTTGCGGATAGAGTTCTTGCAGTTTTTAGAGTCTATAGCTGGACATACTGTTTGTTTCTGTTAGTTTTTTCTCCATTAGACGGTTTCTTTCTTGAGAGAATGGTATAACTGTTGCACCCATCAAATTAAAAAGGTTAGAGAAAAACGTGCGCCATGGTGTACAACAGTTATACCCATTCTCTCAAGAAAGAAACTCGATTCTTGGCGCAAATGGAGAAAACTAACTTGAAGTCTTTAGAATTGCGTGGAAAAACAGTATGTCCAGCTATAGACAGGCTCTAAAACTGCAAGTTTTTGCATCAGAAATACAATAACAAACGAGATTCTACAGCGCCTAGTACTTCAGCTTCATCATCACACCCAAAGAAAAACTGCATTGCTTTACAACTATAGGACAGGATGAGCTAAATAAACTTATCACTGCATCTAAACCAACAACATGTTTATTAGATCCTGTACCAACTAAACTATTGAAAGAGTTGTTACCAGTAGCAGAAGAACCGCTTCTCAATATTATTAACTCCTCGCTATCTTTAGGTCACGTCCCAAAACCATTTAAGCTGGCAGTAATTAAGCTCTTATTAAGAAACCAAAATTAGATCCTTGTGAACTGGCAAATTACAGACCCATTTCAAATCTTCCGCTTATGTCGAAAATATTAGAAAAGTAGTGTCTGCTCAACTGTGCTCCTTTTTGCAAAAAATGATATCTATGAAGAATTTCAGTCAGGTTTCAGGCCCGCCATAGCACAGAAACTGCACTTGTTAAAATTACAAATGACTTGCTTCGTCAGACCAAGGCTGCATCCTCGTTAGTTTTACTTGATCTTAGTGCTGCGCTCGACACTATAGATCATGACATACTGATAGATCGATTACAAAACCATACAGGTGTTCAAGGGGCTTTGATGGTTTAGATCCTACCTGTCCGATCGCTACCACTTTGTTTTATTTAAACGGGAGTCATCTCAATTATCACCAGTAAATGGAGTACCACAAGGATCTGTCCTAGGTCCTCTATTATTTTCATTATATATGCCCCTTGGTAATATTATTATTAGAAAATACGGGATTAGTTTCCATTGTTATGCTGATGACACTCAACTATATATCTCAACAAAACCAGATGAAACTTAAACCATCTAAGTAACAGAGTGTGTTAAAATATAAAAGATTGGATGACCAGTAATTTTCTCCTATTAAATTCAGATAAGACCGAGATATTACTTATTGGACCTAAAAACAGTACACAGAATCTTGGATTACAATCTGCAACTAGACGGATGTAATGTTATCTACAGTTAAAAATCTGGGTGTTATATTAGACAGCAACCTATCTTTTGAAAATCATATATTTCCAATGTTACAAAAACAGCATTCTTCCATCTTAGAAATATTGCCAAGCTACGGAACATGTTAAGTGTTTCTGATGCAGAAAAGCTAGTTCATGCATTCATGACCTCAGACTGGACTATTGTAATGCACTGCTAGGTGGTTGTCCTGCATCTTCAATAAACAAGCTACAGATAGTACAAAATGCTGCGTTAGAGTCCTTACCAGGTCAAGAAAATATGATCATATTACCTTACAGTCTCTGCACTGGCTACCTATTAAGTTTGTATCAGTTACAAAATATTATTACTTGCCTATAAGGCCTAAATGATTTAGCTCCTGCACCTAACTAATCATCTATCACGCTACATCCAACCCGCTCCCTTAGGTGCAAAACTCTGACTCTTGGTAGTACCTAGGATAGCAAAGTCCACTAAAGGAGGTAGAACTTTTCATATCTGGCTCCAAACTCTGGAATAGCCTTCCTGATAACGGGGGGTTCAGACACACTCTCTCTGTTTAAATCTAGATTAAAGACGCATCTCTTTAGCCAAGCATTCATATAATGCATCTCACAATCTTGTACTGCCAGTCTATCTGAACAAATGCACATTATTATGCTTTAGCTTGGGTTATATTGATAATTTCATCCAGGGTTATTCTGGATGGAGCAGCTGCCTACGCTTAATTGTCTTACATTGTTTTATACATTGCCACGGATTAACATCCCGTGGTAGTTAGGAATTACACAAGCCATTCTGGATCCTACCCTTAAACGAGCAGAGATGACCGAACACCTGAGAAGAGACGATGACAACCCTCCGAGGACGAGATGAGCCCCAGAGACAGATCTCCAGTGAGGACACCTAGACATCCCATCGGGAAAGACCCTGGAACCAGTGGACCACTTACACTCTGACTTTGCTGCAGTTGGAACAAACTACTGATTCGTCTGGCCAGAGGGAACTGGCCCCGACTCTCCCAAGGTTTTTTCTCCATTGTGTCACCGATGGAGTTTTCGCTCTGATTGCACAGATATTATTTAAGCTGGACAATGCCATTACTAAACATTCAGCAGATAATTGAGTGTTAAATCCTGTCATTACATTGACAAAATTTGCCTATTTTGATATTGTGCAGTGCTTTGTTACAATTTGTAGACTTGACTCAAATAGTGTACATGTGCAAGAGACATTTAAGCAGCTGGCTAGGAAACGGTGTAGGGTGATTTTGCGGTGTACGGGCCTGTAAACATACATATATCAGTCATATATTACAATCAGTCTTTTGTGGGATTATGTACACACAGTAGTGTGTGAAAGTGTCTAGTGCGACTAGAGGAGAGTGTGTTACTACAGGTGGCTTGTGCAGGCCCACTCACCTGTGTGTAGCACCCTTAAATTGTTTTTGTTAAATTGTTTTCCTGCGATCATCCGCCTTTTACACACGTTTTGTGCACTATCGATTTTAAGGCGTCTGATTTATCGTTGTGCGGATTGTGTTTTAAAGTTAAGTCAAATCAATGATTTTATAAGACCTGTTAATTATTTCTACAGGCGTGTAGATCTCACAAAATGGGGTTTGTAACATCGCCAGGCAAGAAGCGTATACTTTGTAAAAAGCGTTGGTAATACGAGTCTTTCTATATAGGGTATCCGAACGTACGTTTAACCAAAAGTCTGACGATTTAGAGATCTGTCGGCGTATAGACCGTTTGTATATGTATGGATTCGTGGCAACCATGTTTGTAGTCCGATGTATATGCTGGGTATTGTGGTTCGCTGACCTGAAAGGCCTGCAACATTTGTGCGACAACGTTTGTATCTTTGTGGAAACGAAAATATTTGTTAAAATAATTGTTAAAAATGTATAAGAAGAACATGCTTATGGTAAACAGACTTGACGTGTATTATGTCGAAATTGACCGTCCCCGTTGTTGCGTCATTTCGTGAAAAAACATAACGATTTGGTTGTGTGTGTGTGTGTGTGTGTGTGTGTGTGTGTGTGTGTGTGTGTGTGTGTGTGCGTGTGTTCTTGAAATCAAATCTTAAGAAAAAAGTCAGTCAGTCAGTCCTGGAGAACGCCATAGCGTTTATCGTTTGCTTCACGACATGTTTCGTTGTGTTAGCCAACTCTGCGTGTCTTCATCTAACTGCACGTGTCCAGTATTTTAAACACTGTTAGGTCACACGTATATTTTCTAGTTTCATCGTAGATTTTAAGTAGGACTTGTAGTTATTTGGTCGTTCGCACGTCCAGTGTTTTACTGCTGTACTATAACACATTTCCAGCCGCGGACACACTTAGTGTTAGAATGGTTCGAAATGGTTCCAGGCCTGTTTTAGGAGCGTACACTCGGTCTGTCGATCTAGTTTTACGTGTCATTGTTTACATTTTCTACAGTTAAACAGCTCAAGGAGCTCTTCCAGCATCTATAGATCCGTTGATGCATAAATTGAACACGTTATAGAGTTTCAGCTACAGCCGAATGATAAAACCAAGTTATGGATGTTGTTGGCAGTTGTGCTGTGTGCTCAAGAGAGAGTTTGGTTGAAAAATGTTTTAGGTTAAAGGTGTGATTAACTTACAAACATCTCAAACTAAAAACATAACCCTATATTCATTTTGTTCGACATAATTAAAAAGTCGTAAGAAAGTTTTAACGTTTTTAAAAAGTTTTGTGTTTTGACGAGAAATCAAATCTGACTTTAAAATGAATGATTCATTTGATAGAATCACTGAATTATGCGGTTATGTATTATAAATATTCGTGTACACACTGGTTACTGCATACATACCTATTCAAGAGAAAAATGCACACGCTCGATTGTTTTAATAAATCTGAAGCTTTTAGTCTGTAGCTCTTCCTGTCATCAGTCTTTCACACATTTTATTTTCATTTGTCTCTGGACTCTGTTAGACAAAACCGTTGAGTGTGGACATAGTTCCTATGTGGAAGCTAAAAAGATGACCTTTTTAGACTATTTTTTACAGATGTTAAACATCTTAACATATCTGTATAGGCGAGATATGTACAACAATGCAAATCACCTGACACACCAGTTTGATAAACCTTGCCGAATATTTGCATGTTTCTTACATCAGTTATTTTATCAAAGCTCAGTCGAATAAACCTATATAGAGCGGTTGTTGTTTTTATTTTAATGCAATAAAGCATGCTGCATTTAACTCCCCTTACGGTTAATAACGCCGTTTATTAAGCGAGAAAGAAAGTCTGTTGTAAAGATTAGTTAGGTTAGAGATTCATGGTTTTAGGTTTTACATTTTGTTAGAATGATATTTGTTAAACAATAGTTATATCATTGTTTAATCATACTTTTCGTCATCTTGTAGATATATTCAGCGTGATTCTAAGAAAGTTATTTATTTGTAAAAAGTTTTGTATGAGACATCATAAAAGTCTAAGCGCTCGTGTGCGTATGTGTGTGCGTTTACACCTCTGCGCTTCCTCCAAAACTGTGTCATAAATTGCTCCAACGGTGTTGCTTTTATCGTCTGACTAAAAAACTTCACTGGCATCTCGTGCTGCGTGAAATGTGATATTGACACGACCGTCTTTAACTTCGTTGCACTGCTTGAGATGAAATATCTGCATCTCGTGTGATGTAAAAAAAAAAACGTTTACATGCTGCACGCGTATTTCAAATGATAACAAGTCTTATGACAAGAAAATCAGAGAGTTATTGATTTGGTTTCATTCCTGTTAAATATTTGTATGTGCATACCTGTGTTTTAGCTGTTATAACGTATCGTAAGATTGACAAAAAAGCAAAGAGTAAATAAAGTAAAATGTGTTGTTAAACAAACTTTCCCCAGAGGTTAGGACTTGTTTGTTTAAAAGTAAAACTAAACTATTTTTAAAGTGAAAAGATTTAGGTGAATGATGTTGACTGGTTTAATTAAGACATGTAAAAGACTTATTAAAATTAACTTTAATGTTTTAAAAACAGTCATGGATTAAATCCTTTTAAATCTCAGTTTTGGTCCTTCCTCGTCCGGATCTAGGGGATGGAGCGTAGGCGTGGTCTGCCTGGAACCGGATGTCTCGCCATTCTGTGTTTGAAACGGACACGCGCGGACTTCTCGCCGGTCGGGGGACTTTTTCTTTTGTTTAACTTTTACCTTCAGCTAAGTTATGATAGACTTATCTTTTGTCTCTGAGATTACCTTCTTTTTGGACAACGGCTGGATGCACGTTTATTATTTTTCCTTGTTTCCCAGTTTTTCTTGTGACAACTTCTGTCTTTTTAAAAGTTAGATTTTTTTATTTTCATTGTCAAACTAACTAGTTTTAAATTGTAATATTACAAACTTCTGACAAACGTATCTTTTTAACGGCTTGATATTTATTTTATACCACAGTAAGTAAGGTTACTCTATATTATTTAATGTTAATATTAGTTCAAAAGACTTGGTACAAGAATCTTCTTAACTGTGTTTTTATTCATTTTTAGATGTTGGGTAGATACGTGTTCCTTTAACTCTGTTAAACGTAGTTTTAAATTGTAGTGTTACAAAATTTGTATAAACGCGTCTGATGCATTTTATTTATTTTCTCATTTGTAAGATTAGACTAAACCTAGATTTTGATCTGTATCTTAATACTTTCTGAAAAAAATACAAGCATCGCTCATTTACATGTATATTCGATGCATTTTCTTTATATTAAAACTTGTTTAATATAAACCAAGTTAACCTTTTGTTAGCTTATCCACATTCAAACCCCTAGTTTTCTTTGTCTTTATTGTTTTCTATTACGCGGTTTGACTCTTATTTGGTTTACGTCATCTATTTTTTGCACTCTTTTATAAATGATATACTCGGACTTTCTTGTTTTGAAGTTTTCCCTTACTTTAACCTCCGGTGTTAGAGGCGAGATGTAGGCTTGATCTTTTGTTTTAAAAAGAACAGATGTTTGTGGGGGATGCACTTCACAGTTTTTCACAGCACAGCCCCAGATATGCTGGTATGGGATGCGGCGGGTGGGAAGGGAATTTCCTGATAACAGCGTCTTCAAAGGACAAAACCTTCTGTGTGTATAACATGATTTAAAATACAGCCTTCAAAAACAAAAACCTTCTGTCAAAATCATCAAAAACATCAAAACCTGCTGTCATTTATTATACAGCCTTCAAAATCATCAAAACCTTCTGTCAAAATCATCAAAAACATCAAAACCTGCTGTCAAAACATCAAAACCATCAAAACCACCTGTCAAAATCATCAAAAACATCAAAACCTGCTGTCATTTATTATACAGCCTTCAAAAACAAAAACCTCCTGTCAAAATCATCAAAAACATCAAAACCTGCTGTCAAAACATCAAAACCATCAAAACCAACTGTCAAAAACATCAAAACCTGCTGTCAAAACATCAAAACCATCAAAACCTGCTGTCAAAACATCAAAACCATCAAAACCACCTGTCAAAATCATCAAAACCTACTGTCAATAACATCAAAACCATCAAAACCACCTGTCAAAAACATCAAAACCTACTGTCATGATAACATGATTGATTATACCGGAAGTCCCGCCTACACCGGAAGTTCCGCCTACACCGGAAGTCCCGCCTACAACGGAAGTCCCGCCTATACCGGAAGTCCCGCCTTATACCGGAAGCCCCGCCCACCTGTCATCAATCATTTTGACAGGTGGTGTAGTATACTTACTACTGAGGCACTTTGAGACTCACGTTATATTTGAAATACATATTTATTTTTTTGGTTGTACTTTTTGTTGAACTGTAATAGTCATTAAAAGTGATTATTAAACAAAAAGAAGAGACTTGATTATTATAGCCAAAATACTTGGCCCAACAACATCGAAAACCTGGAGCAAGAACCGTGTGGGAATGATGTCTTGACATGAAGTAGCTTTTAACTGCTTAATAATATCTTGAACGGAGTTTAAAGAAATGGTCTGAAATTCATTTAAGGTAGAAGTACAATGAGGGGACAGACCAGTCACAATTTGAAGGTATAATATAGTCTTATACAAACTATTGTATCTGTAATAAAAGTTAAGAAAACTATCACATACTGCAGGTGATGCATTTAAACAGACATTACTAGTTGCATTTACAACAGAATCCAAAATAGTTAGAGGTTTTTGACAGCTTTTAGCTATAATATCTGAAAAATATTGACATTCAGCTTTTAACAGATTTTTGATACCTGATTAATGAATCGTAGTATTTCAAAAGATAATCTATATTTGTTCCACTTCATTCAGCTCTACGACATGCACGTCTAAGTTCTTGAGTGGTGCTATTTAACCAGGGTTCAGATTTAAATCTTTTACGTTTTCTTTCTCATCGGAGCCAAAGAATTTAAAATGTACAGATTGAGTTTAACAACATAAGATGTCCATCAACATTTGAGATGTTTGATGGGGAATCAAGATTATAAATAAAACAAGCCTCCTCAAAAAACACAGAAAAGTCATCACTAGATGAAGAGCTGAAAAACTAGATGCTGTGGTGACCTCTTAGTCTTTGAAACCTCATCAGGAAGCAAGCAAGTAAATATAACAGGCATATGATCAGAAAAACTTAGCTCAAGGATTTCAAGTTCAGGGATTGAAATACCATGCAGAAATACGAGATCTAAGCCGGTATGCCCTTGTTTGTGAGTTGCACCATTTACCGCTTGAGTAAAATCAAAAGAGTCAAATCCTTGGCCAGGGGTTGACTCACAGCAAACATGAATATTGAAATCCCCCACAATCAAAAGTCTATCACAATTAAGAACAATGTCCCCTAAGAAGTTTGACAATTATTTTAAAAAGTCCTTATTTGGTTTTGGAGGACAATAAACCACAGCAATCGTTAGCTGATGTTGATTTAACTGAAACAGAAGTACTTCAAAACTTGAAAAAGATTCAGTATTACGAGCTCTACAACAAATGATACTTTTGAGCACGATGCAAGTCCAGCACCCCTGCCACAGAGTCTAGGGCGGTTCAAAAAGAACAATTTGTGGGCACAAGTTCAGAGAAAGGGATTGTATCACCCACATTCAGCCAGGTCTCTGACTAGCAGAAAATCCAGTTCATTTGAGATTTAAAAAATCTTGTTTACCAACCCAATCCTGACGTGCGCTGGATCACAGTCAGGCAAGCGAAGATTTCAGGGATTTACACCCCCGCAGCGGAGACGTGGTGTCCGACAACGGATGAGTTGGAAAGATGATGATGATGATGATGAACAAAGCAAAAAGACTTTGTGACAACAAGCCATCATCATACGAGGAAAGAGTGACTTTTCACAAAATCTTGCCATGGATTGAGGAATGAACACTTTACACCATATGATTTAATTTCATTAGATAGACCTAAAAAAAAATTATGTTAAAATGAAAAGCTGTGCCCATGATGATCGCATTGGAGCAGAACTACATTATCATAGAATACATCCCATTTTAGTGTAGAGTACTTTGATTTATATCCATCTCAGCCCAGTCTGGACCCCCAACACCAGGCAGAAATGGACAGTGGATAGTAAAACAAGAGGTCACTGGAACTGCTACTTAACAGTATGAAGAATCTCAGCCAAAGTTACTTCAAGAAGCAGCAGGACACTAGGCACTTTCATCAGTGTCTGGGTCATACTATGCCCTCCCTCCCTCCCACATGATCCCCTCCATTAGTAAGCTTTCACTCTCTTCTTTCTTTTTTTCTTGTTGTTTAATGCAATAATTGTATTGACAAGAAGAAAGTTGTCATCATGGCCTGGGACATGATGGAATGTTGTTTAGCAAGACAGACAAATATAATAAAGCAAAACCAAGAGAATGAATGAATGGATAAATAAATGCACACAGTAAATACAGTGGTGTGTACAGACCTCCGGATAGACTGGGGGCAAATGGCGTTACGAGGGCATAATCAGGGTCCAGGGGCACCTGGATTGAACCTAAAGGGCACTTTAGCATCAGCGATTCAATAAATAAATGACACAAAATATTTTTCTGTAGTCCAATTTTATTAGATTATTACAATTATAGTAGTAATATGTAATTGTAACAATAATCCAATAAAATTGGACTACATACAATTACTGCTAGATAGTATTTAATAAAATTGGACCACATACAATCACTGCTAGATAGTATTTAATAAAATTGCATTTGAGATTACTAAAAAATAAAATAATACTAAATTAAGTTTGACAGTGATTTCCGAGCATCACAAATCTGTAAATTTTGAAAACCTGACCAAACCCACACTTTCTTCAAGAAGTATTAAAACTGAATTGTGGTGACATATGTCATAAGCCAGTTTCTGCAGAATAACTATAGTACAAAAACAATTACACATTCATTCATGAGTTCATTTCCTACAATGTGCATAGTTTTAGATTGACTATGACTGTCAACTTCTGACACGAGTTAGTATTTGTTAATCTATATCAGTTCATATATTATCCTGTATGAAGGAGATTTATGAAGAAAAACATGCCACATGCTGTTCTGGACAATCAGCACAAATAAAGACTGAGAAGAGGAGCTCTATTGTTGCAGAAGTGAAGTAAACTTATGTCATGTGAATGACACCATCCTTACAGTCACAAAACGTCCATTATGCTGCAGGCGTGACATCAGAGATTCACTTGGTGGGATGTCCCTATGTAAGCCCCTCCAGTTGGCCTATTGTTTTTCCCACAATGCCTTGAAAGATGTCCTTGCTTCTCTGTGTCAGTCATGCTGCCTGCTAGGCGTGCACATGTGTGAGACTGAGCATTTGTGTGTGCTCTCCGTTTGCGGACATGCTGTTTAGTGTCACAAAGAAGACAATGAGAAACCTTTTATTGTCCTGGTGGAATGTGGCAGGAGAAGACAATGCAGGAGTATGTCATCGTCCCAAATGCTTGGCACCAGTGTCCAGTCGGCTTGCACCATGACACACCACAGCATGAGAGAGACAGGTAAACAAAAAGACAGAAAGAAAGAGAGACGTTACAGTCCCGCACTACTGCCAAAATAGAGGAGTTTGAGGATGGTGTGTTTGTTCAAATTAAACTTACTCAAATGTAGCTTTTTAAATCAGGACCCTCTTTTCCACAGGAACGAATGACTGCTGTTCAGGACACATGTTCAGGATGATGTTTGTGGAAATTTCATGATTTCAAAGTTTGAGTCTGAATTAAGGATCAGAAACATGCACTGACGAAAGGTGAGGAAACTAGTTGCAACTACTTGATATATCATTGTAATAACTACTTTATGCAAATGTGATGATAACTATGAAGCTTTTATTGGATTTGCTATTATGCTAAAAAAAACTTTTTTTAAAGAATAAACCATTTTTTTAGGTGTAGGTGATATTGTTTAATAAGATTTGGGTTGCACACACTAAAGCATTAATAATGTCAATAAAAATATTTGTAAGTTGTGAGATGTTACAGATACACTGAGAACTGCCAGTGTCGCTTCACAAGCTTGTGATTTTGTGAAGATTGTGCCGGAAAACCTAAGTTCTCTTATAATTTAGTATCGCTGTGATTCTTTTAATAAATCAAATATACTCAAAGCTCTTTGAACCAGTCTGATGAATCCTGCACTTAATCAAAGTGGTCACTGAATCATCTGACTCTGTTAATGAAGTTAAGTTAACTGCAAGTTATTCATTTCAGTGATATCTGTCTTAAAATACAGCAAGTTTGAGTACTTAAAGTTTGGGAAAGTCGGTTTTATTACTGTCGGGTTGTTGATAATGTGTAGTGAAAATTACATATTTAAAATTAGAATTGTTATTTGTTTGAATTAATTATATATTAATACAAAAAAAATGTAAAATGCATATCACCCTTTTTTGAGTATGTTTCTTCAGACATTTTTACACAAAATGTAAAAATTTAAGATTTAAAATTCAAAATAACCATTTTTATTTCCAAAATGATGAACTGGATTCCACTCTCTAAATTAAACATGTAACATAAAAAAGTCATTTGACAACAATGTAGCATACTATTGTTTAAAATATTAAACACGTAAAATATGCATACTGATTTAATTATGCCCACAATTTGTAAAGTGTAAGGTAATATACACATAGTGTAGATCAGGCATCCTCAAATCTGGACTACTCCTGCAGAGTTTAGCTCGAACCCTAATCAAACACACCCGAGCATGCTAATCAGAGTCTTCAAGATCATTAGAAAATCACAGGTAGGTGAGTTTGATCAGGGTTGGACCTAAACTCTGCAGCAGGTTGGCTTTCCAGGGAAATATTTGAGGAACTCTGGTGTAGAATTCAATTCCAGAGTATCCCATTACAAACATGGTCCATATTCTCGGGACAACCATTAAAAAGAACCAAGCATTATGGTTTTGTTTTATTTGTGACGTTTTTTTCTTTACTGGTTTTGTTTTGTTTTGTCTGCTGTGAAGAGTTCAAATATAGAGTGATCAGTCACATGGCATCTATGGCTCAGTTGATTGGTTCAAATAAATGAGAGTCTGTAAACAAGAAAATATGGCAGCATTCAATTTGCATACTTCTTGAGGAATGCATGGGCCATTTGCCTTGGACATGAAAGGAATATGCAGTAGCTAACATGAAAGAACAATAAACAATACTTTAACAGCATTTTTATGTTAATTTCTACATATACGTTTTTAACATCTAAACTTGCATAAATTAACATTAGAAAAACAAGAATTAATACTTATAAATTAACAATGTTCTAGATTAATCTTGTAAACATGTTGTTCATTGTTAGTTCATCATGCTGGCATTGTAAAAAGTACAACCCGAATTCCGGAAATGTTGGGATGTTTTTTTTTTTTTTTTTTAAATGAAAACTAAAAGACTTTCAAATCACGAGCCAATATTTTATTCACAATAGAACATAACAAATGTTTAGACTGAGAAACTTTACACTTTTATCCACTAAATTAGCTCATTTTGAATTTGATGCCTGCTACAGGTCTCAAAAAAGTTGGCACGGGGGCAACAAAGGGCTGAAAAAGCAAGACATTTTGAAAAGTTTCAGCTGACAGAACATCTAGCAAGTAATTAAGTTAATTGACATCAGGTCTGTAACATGATTAGCTATAAAAGGGATGTCTTAGAGAGGCAGGGTCTCTCAGAAGTAAAGATGGACAGATGCTCTCCAATCTGTGAAAGTGCGTTAAAAGATTGTGGAATACTTTAAAAACATTCCTCAACGTCAAATTGCAAATGCTTTGCAAATCTCATCATCTACAGTGCATAACATCATCAAAAGATTCAAAGAAACTAGATAAATCTCTGTGCGTAAGGGACAAGGCAGAAGACCCTCAGACGACACTGCATCAGTCATCGGCATGATTCTGTCATTGACATTACTAAATGTGCCCAGGAATACTTCCAGAAACCACCATCGGTAAACACAATCCGCCGTGCCATCTGCAGATGCCAACTAAAGCTCTATCATGCAAAAAGGAAGCCATATGTGAACATGGTCCAGAAGCGCCGTCATGTCCTGTGGGCCTAGGCTCATTTAAAATAGACTCGAAGTGAAAAAGTGTTCAATGGTCAGACGAGTCCAAATTTGACATTCTTGTTGGAAATCACGGACCCCGTGTCCTCCGGGCTAAAGAGGAGGGAGACCTTCCAGCGTGTTATCAGCGTTCAGTTCAAAAGCAGCATCTCTGATGGTATGGGGGTGCATAAGTGTATACGGTATGGGCATCTTGCATGTTTTGGAAGGCACTATGAATGCTGAAAGGTATATAAAGGTTTTAGAGCAACATTTAGAGCTCCAGACGACGTGTAATTCAGGGAAGGCCTTGTGTATTTAAGCAGGACAGTTCAAAACCACAAACTGCAGCTATTACAACAGCATGGCTTCATAATAGAAGAGTCCGGTGCTGAACTGGCCTGCCTGCAGTCCTGATCTTTCACTTATAGAGAACATTTGGCTCATCATTAAATTAAAAATACGTCAAAGACTACCATGAACTCTTCAGCAGATGGAAACCTATATCAGACAAGAATGGGACCAAATTCCAACATCGAAACTCATAACCTCGATGCCCAGATGTCTTCAAAATGTTTTGAAAAGAAGCGGTAATTGGCTGCACCATGGTAAACATGCCCCCGTCCCAACTATTTTGAGACCTGCAGCATTTTGTGCATAAAATTGTAAACTTTCTCAGTTTAAACATTTGTTGTGTTATCTATGTTGTATTATGAATAAAATATTATCTCATGGAATTTGAAATTCTTTTAGTTTTCATTTTATTCAAATTTAAAAAACGTCCCAACATTTCCAGAATTTGGGTTGTATAACCTAACTTGCAACCTGTTTCCTTAAAGTGTAATTTGTACATGATTTAACCGATAAGAATTAGTTTTGTTTTTAATTTCGGTTGATATAGTGATGCTAAATATTTTGTATTTATTTGAAGAGAACCAGTTAATTTATATGTTACTATAACTAATGTTAATGCATTGAACCTTATTATAAAGTGTTATTAATTTTAAAATGTGTTGATTTACCACAGTTTTTGAGACAATACACACACCAGACAACTGCAGCAACTGAGAGACCCTGGAGATGGAGCTTCTCCCCCTGAGTGTGATGAGTCCCGGAGATCCCCTTCGTCTGCAAGCAGATCCTTTGTGGCTCCAGCGCCAAGCCGTGGAGGAGCAGGTGGAGCTGTGGTGGTTCAACGAGCCGCACGTGTCTCTCCTGTGCTACTGCTTTTCAGTGGCCATGGTTCTGAGCCTGGGCTCGGCCGGCGTGGGGCTCCTCTCGACCGCCTCCTCGGCCGCGGGGCCCTCGATGCTGTGGCGCTTGGGCGTGGGTTCCACTCTCTGTCTCCTGGCACTGTTGGTCCTCATGAAGCAGCTGCTCAGCTCTGCAGTGCAAGACATGGGCTGCATACACAGCCGCAGACGCATCGAGCAGCTGCGCAGTGGAGGAACGGTGGATCCCGTGCTGTTGCTCTTCACTGGTTTGGCACTGTTGGTGTGTGGGACTACGCTGCTCTGTCTCACTCAGCTGGACATGCTGCTCTCTGGCGTGACCCTCCTGGCCAGTGGAAGCGCTGTGGTGCTAGGTGTGATGGTGTATGGAGTAAAGGTTTATGTGCAGGGAAGGAGAATCACGAGAAGGCGAAGACAACGAAGGGTGAGAATGTATACAGTAACGGGGCAAAGGAACCGACCATGGAGGGAGTCAGCTTCAAGTCAGTCGAATTTGGTGTGAAAGAAGAATCAAGATTTCCATCCGACTCTGGTTCCTACATGATATTAAGACCTATTTGGTGTGTAAAACACAATACATGAGCTTAATTTTGTCCATTCTACACCAGTTACACCTGCAGTTTAGCTAGAAGACATCTTTATTGACAACCAAATGCCTCCGAATCAAATGCTTGCATTGTCATTTCTCATTTTACGTGTTATCTTATAAGCACCAGGCAGTGGAACTTACAGTTGGAATTCAAAATGATCAATTATGAATATTCCATATCTGTATGGAAATTAATCTTGAATTGATTACCTGGATTTGCTAAAATGCGCCACAACAAAGTTCACTCCTTTGAATACCATATCCCAGAATGCAGTGCATTCAACTTCACCATGCATTTCCAGTCTGATGAATGAACACTGGCATACAACTTGCACTGTTTCTGTGGCAAAAAAAAGCATGCTAGAATGCTGTTCCAAAGTCAGACGGTCTTAACTTGAAGTCTGTTGTTCTACACAGCTGTCTACAGATGGCGCCACAATCTAAATGGCAACAGTTTATTTCTAAACACATTCCAGAGTAGTTATTATATTTGAATGACCAATACAATAAGTATGCACTATTTGCTGAATAAATCTATGATAGAGTTTATACAGCTGCATTAAATGTAAGTGGTATATCTGTAATGTATTAAACTGTCATAAGCTCTTCATAATTGTATTCACCTAAACTAAAAAATAAAAAAGTGCTAATTTTATGCTAAGCAGTGAAATATATGTACATAAGCATGTTTGTTCAATTATTGTGTGTATTAATTTTTTCATTTGCTGGAGTACTGAACACACTTCAATTGCATTATACTTTTTTAAGACTGGCTTAGACATTATAAAGATATTGAAAGAAAAGGCCACACTGGCAAATAAGAATCACAGGGAAGAACAGCTAACAATTATTATGGATGGATTCATTTTCATTATTTTGAGGTGTTGAACTGTGAACTGTGATCATAAGAAAACAAATGTATGCAAAAAAAACATTATATTCATCCCTTGAATATCTTAAATGAATATTCAGGGTTCATATTCAAGTTAAGCTCAATCAACAGCATTTGTGGCATTATATTTATTAGTAAAAAATAATAATGATAATCTTTTATTTATTTTATATTGAGTTTACTTTAAGATACAATGGAAATTAACTGAGCCCATTTTTGGAGGATTTAAAAGAATAAATATTAAGTTTATAATTCTACTAAAATAATTGTTTTCATTCTGTTACACCTGTGTATTATTTGAGCAGCAAAGCTGTTTAAACCATAAGTTAACATTTGTAACTATCAGTTGGGCATAAGCAGAAAGGCTAGTGTTTTTTCACAGTTAAATCATGTTAACTTGATCCATATTCATTTGTGGTTATACAGTATTGTAACGTTTATGGATTGGCCCCGTTCACTTCCATTGTAAGTGCCTCTGTAACACATTATTTATTTATTTTATAAAAGGAAGAAAGAGGCGATATAAATGTTTTTGGTAACAAACATTATGCCACAAATGCTGAAGACTGAACTTAAATGTTTCTAAAACAAGAACATTCCTTCAATCTTTGATGAACAAACGTTCTGAAGAACACCATCTATTAGAAATACAAATGTCCAAAATGTCACAGTGATTCCAGACATAAAGTCATGGGGAAAAAATCATTACACGTATATAGCGTCTGGAATGACCAGTTCATCATCACTGTCTTCAGTATCTTCCTGCTGGATTTCCTCTTCCTCGGCTTTCTCTCTCTCGTTTGCCTGGATGTAGTTGTCCTCGATGTAGCCATCATTATCATTATCATCATCTGAACTTTCTCCACTCCGGATCATTCTGCCTCTTATGCCACTCACTGGGATGTCTCCAGCTTGGCTGAACTGACTGGCCGTTTCTCCCTCCAGTAATAAAGCGTGACGGTTTGTGCTCAGGCACCATCGGAAGAAGCGGTACCTCACGGCCAGTGCTATCAGGAGGCCGATGAAAAACACCGCTGTCAAAGCACCGAGCACAATGGGCCAGGCGGAGTGGACTTCAGTGACTCCCAGTGAGTCTGAGGATGGCAAAAGTGATTATAGTAAACTACTAATGCTTGTTGTTTTTGATGAAAATACAAAAAAGTAGTAGCCTGTGTGTCTAAGACACAGAAGCTAAATATATTCTGGACTAGAGAAACGATTATCCATCTGTTATTGTTTTAGAGCTTGATCAGGTCAAGTTTCAGTATATTTAAAATAATGTTCCAGATTCAATACAACATTCAAAACAAATATACAAGTAAAGTAAATACTCTATGGACAGGATCCATATTTGTGACGCACGCAAATATGTACAAATAATAAGTAACTTTAAATAAAATAATGCATGATTTATGTTATGATATGACTAAAGTGATTAATTAGATAATGTTCACATCAGCTTTCACTTAATTATTAAAACATATTTCATATATGCTAATGGACATTAAATTGGTGCACTAACCGTTTTGTCCATCTGAAGTACTTTCCATTGGAAGTTCTGAAGTTGATTGAGTCAGACATTCATGTGCAGACATTACCGCCATAACTAAATATGTGATCAGAACCATATTAACTCCGTGGTGTATGTTTCCCATGATGGCCTGTAAGAGAGAATATCTTTGTGATATTATTTGTTGTTTCCATCTGTAAATCATATCACAGTCCTGTCATATTGCTTAAAAAGCAAATCGTTTCCTGGTATGGACTAGCATGTCCTAGCATAGCAATACATTTTGTTTAAATAGGTACTGTAAGTACAGTAATAACAGTAATATACAAAACCCCACTCGATAATAATGTTATTTCATCATAACATATCTGTAGTATTACGGCTTAAATACAAGGATGTGGTGCGCAATGCAACAGTCATATGACTCTCATTTGATCAGTTGAAAAGAGAAATGCATTTCCATGTCATCAAAACCCACTGAAATAACAGTAAAATGAACAGTAATGTTTTTATACATACCTGTTGCTGGTACAATCCAATATTTCAGTGTGTTTTATAATTTTTGATTGTCATGTTTACAGTGTGGAGTGCATCACAATGGAAGCATCTTGAGCAAAGGTTGAAAGAGGTGTAACTCTTCATCTGGGTTAATAGATAATTTTAATTACCTGTTAACTCATTCCTGTGTCTATCAGCTGATCCGCACTAGACATTTAAATACATTGTTTTGTTTCATCCTGTGCAACATCTTCCACTTTAGCATATAAAGGAAATAATAGGCCTATGCTTTAAATGAATATGTAATGTAATGCTTTCTGATGTTTAACTGTATGTTAGTTACAAGAAAAGTATATTCTGTCATCATTTATTCACCCTCATGTCATTCCAAACCTGTCCTAATTTATTTTTTCCGCTGAACACAAAAGAAGATATTTTGAAGAATGTGGGCTACCAAACAGTTTTCAGTCCCATTGGAAGATGAACATATTCTCTGACATACAGCCATTTGAATACTTGCATATGTAATAGCCATAATTGAATATGGCAACAGTATGAACTGAAATTGAATGATTTCACTTAAATGTTTGGGATGTATATCTAATGCATGGAATTATTGAATAATAGTGTCAAATATGGGACTTCATTCATTCATTCAAGAATGCATTATTAAACGCCTTTTCATCAAACATTGTCAATTGAAGTTATTTAATGTTAATAACAACAAAAACAACAATAATAGTCATAATAATAATATTAAATGTGCAATATTTTATTTGACCGTAACCACAGCTCTAATGAGAATGAAAAGGACATTTTCTTTTTTCGTTTTCATTCATTCATTATACTGTCAGTTAGGTTTTTTATATGACAATGTTTCTGCATTTCTCATTCCCTCACATCATGCTTCAGTGAAATCGGTGACACGAAAAGTGACAAAGTGTGTGTTCACTGCTGTGTGTGTGTTCACTGCTGTGTGTGTTCACTGCTGTGTGTGTTCAATGCTGTGTGTGTGCACTGTTGTGTGTGTTCAATGCTGTGTGTGCACTGCTGTGTGTGTGTGCACTGTTGTGTGTGTTCAATGCTGTGTGTGTGCACTGCTGTGTGTGTGCACTGCTGTGTGTTCACTGCTGTGTGTGCACTGCTGTGTGTGTGTGCACTGCTGTGTGTGTTCAATGCTGTGTGTGTGCACTGCTGTGTGTGTGCACTGCTGTGTGTGTTCAATGCTGTGTGTGTGCACTGCTGTGTGTGTGCACTGCTGTGTGTGTTCAATGCTGTGTGTGTTCAATGCTGTGTGTGTGCACTGCTGTGTGTGCACTGCTGTGTGTTCAATGCTGTGTGTGTTCAATGCTGTGTGTGTGCACTGCTGTGTGTGTGCACTTGGATGGGTAAATGCAGAGCACAAATTCCGAGTATGGGTCACCATACTTGGCTGTATGTCACGTCACTTTTTTCAATTTAACCCAAAAAATGACAATCCTGACATCATTTACTTACCTTCATGTCATTCAAAAGCCACATCAGTTTCTTCCACAGAAAAGGATTTGTTTGCAGGACGTTTGCACTGCTCGTTTGATAAAATGGTTTGATATCATGGATATACTAAAACTGAAGTCACTATATAAACTGAAAATCTGTGTGGGATTTGAATATGCACATGTTCAGTAAAATGGCATCTGTTACACATCTTGATTTGGCATATTTAAAAATACATTCATGATATTTGAATGAAGTATTTTACTCACACAACGCTGTCATATTGTCACAGTAATGGTTGTGTTTTATTCAGTTCTTTCTCTTCTGCCCTGTTTAGTTTAAATGAGCTCCTCCTCATGCGTTCTGTTAGTTTCACATCTCCTTCACCTGTCTACCCCTCATTCATCTATTTAAGTCCCGGGTCGGTTATTGTTTGTTCATGCCATGTGCTGGAATACCTGTTCTCTTGTGGATTACTATTAGAAGGACTGTTTGAACTATCTTCATCATCGTGAGCGTTGTATTGCTCCTACTCCAGCATGACACAAATGGCTTTGGATTTGGATTTGAAAAAACTTAAATGCATATCAGTCATATTGTATAATGTTCTCTGTGTAATTCACTTTTTATTTACTAAGTATTTATTTTACAAACGTAGCTCAGTGAGCTCAGTGTTTTTTGGATGAAGATCATTGTAAAGATGGTTTGTAAGCCGCTGTCACAGAAGCAGATATTGAGAGTGTCAATGAGACTACAGTTACTTCATCCGTCTGTCTGATTTGTGTGACTTCTCGTTTGGCACCTTGTGAACTGAAAGCTATTTTTTCCTCATGTTATCTATCTTTTTGCTGTTGTAGGCTGTGCAGGGCAGCTTTGGGTCTGTGTAGAAACACAGAGTGAGCTAATTGCCTGTTGGTAATAGATCCGACTGTAGTCTTGACAGTTTCACAGCAGAAGTCAATATCCACACAGCAGCTAGACGAGTGTCTCCAATACAGCCA
This sequence comes from Gymnocypris eckloni scoliostomus, assembly GCA_027564155.1. Taxonomy (NCBI): domain Eukaryota; kingdom Metazoa; phylum Chordata; class Actinopteri; order Cypriniformes; family Cyprinidae; genus Gymnocypris; species Gymnocypris eckloni. Next base: position 27,942,526 of record CM050422.1, on the reverse strand, counting down.
GGAGAGGAAAGAGAAACAATATCATATACTACCATTTGACTGTATGGAGTTGGAAATCTTATATGCTCACCAAGGGCAAGGCTATAACAGTAAAAACTGTAATAGTTAAATTATTTTAAAAAAAAATCTTACTGACCCCAAACTGATGTCTAAACATTTCACTAAATTATTTTTCTTATTCAAATGGATTTCTGAGTAAATTCTAATTTATTTGTTTAAAGCCAATTGTATTTTTTTAATAATCAGTTTTATAATAACCGCCATTATTAATAGTACATCTTTTCCCATAAGAGAGTTGAACTTCTGTGTGACCTGTTTGTAAATCCAGGCTGCAATTAGTGCTTAATGTTGGTTTGGATTAAACAGGGCTTGCTAATTTCATTCAATTTTAGCAAAATAATAAATAAAAATAAGGAAAAATCAGAAAGTGTGCAAAACTGTCAGATTTTGCTGCTGGCTCATACGTCAAAATGTCAAAATGACCGGTCAATTTTACAGCTGAACTAGGCGAAGGCACAGGTAGGTCAACGACAAACAAGAAGCTAAAAATGCCCCAAATTCCCAGATATATGAACACAATTTAGATTTTAAATGAAGGCAGAATTTACTAAATCATTTAATTGTAAACGGCTTTAATCCTTCTTACTGAATGATATTGGCTATATATTAGTATTTATTTATAAAGCACATATTAATGCCTTATTCTGCATGACTATATATTAGATCCTTTAATCCTCCCTTATACATGAACTTAGCAACTACCTCACTAATAAGAGCAAATTAGAAGTGTAATGAGTCAAAAGTCATAGATAATAGTTAGTTAATACTGAGAATTGGTCCCCAGTCTAAAGTGTGACCTGTTCTTCTTTCTGGATTCTTCACTTTGTTTATCAGCATGCAAAATATTGAATTAAATTGAATTCAGAGAACTCGGAGATGAGGTTAGAACTTTCAACGCATTCATTTTACTTTCATGTTTACATAAATTAAATTTGTGTTTAATTGGGATGGTCAAAGTACATTTTCCTGTTTGCATATAGGCCTATATATATATATATATGCAAGGCATACTGTATCCATGATGACTCCAACAGGTGAAGTCAAAAATATATATGATATATTATCTTAACATTCATGCTGATTGTCTGGCATTTCTGCAGCTTTGCTAATTCTGTTGCATATAACTGCACACAACAGTTCTGTAAAGAAGGATCCATAACCACTTTTTACACTGAGTTGCACAGTAACAAAAGCTGAAACAGTTCAATTATGACAGATAATCATTACTAAATGTGTTCCTAAATAGCTTATGTAAAGTGATGTATCCTGAGGTATTAAATGTTTGATATAACACAGCTTGAGGAATATACACAGTGACTAATGAATAAAAGCACATAAACAGCAGAAAACCATTTCATCACTGAAAACTCAACTGAAACCATACGCCTCTGCACTATTTCCTAAGCAACGGCTGCGAACAGATTGTGAAGGGCTCTTTATGTGGGTCCGTCCACATTGACTCTGGTAACAGCTGTGGCAAAGCCGCGCTGAAAGAGCCGCTCAGGGTCAGCGGGATGGCTTTCACACTTCAGTTTGGGGTTGAGGAAATGTTTGAGACCGTTAGGTCCAGTAGAAAGGCTGGGCTCAGGTGCCATTGTTCCTGTTTCATTCGTGCTTCTGTGGATTGGGATGTTCTGACCTAGCACACTAAGGTTGAGGCCGTTGTCCCTGCGACTGGGTTTGGTGACGATGAAGAGGTAGCAGAGAACACACACAGTGATGATGAAGACCAACAGGACCACAGCTGCTATGGAGAGACCAACCAGAGCTCCAAAACTGAAGAGACAATCGACAAAAACATTTATTGCATTTCTCTATCACATATTTAAGTAATAAACATGAATTATTATTAACTTGAAAACTGCTTTAAAATTGGACACTGTTACAATAGAAATGGTACTTTACAACCGTTTAGCGGCTCTTCTCCCTTCTGGGCTGTGTCATCTTTTAAAATGTATTGCATAATTTTATAATCAATTTGTTTTCCATTATTTTTTGAATGCATAAATATGACCTTTCTTACATTTTCATTCATGTATGACTGTAAAATATATATTACAGCAAGTGGTAATAACAGCAAGCAGTAAGTGATTATTTGAAGGTGTCTTAGTTTCATACTATTATAAAAACAATTCATTATTCATGATTACATGCAAGTAACTCTAAGCCAAACCCGAATCTAACCCTATAAGTATAACCCCTAACCATATAAGTACAGGTAGTTAATTCATCAATTGATCCAGAGGTTTTTTTTCTCCAAAAGATCACTTTTCTAATATATTAATATTAGATTGAAAAATATGACACTGTGGTTACATTTCTCTCATTTGTATCTAAATCCACTGTTTTGGACGACGGATCTCAAACGAGACATGCTGCACAACTTCTAGATGTGATTTTAATAATAATTCTCCAACAAATGTTGTCCGATCTTAACAAAATCCAAGTCAGATTATATAAAAACCCTGAGCTTGTCACCTGAAGGTTGCAGGTTCGAATCCTCTGAACCAAAAATAATTAATTAAAAATCATGATTTGTTCTAATGTAAATGCAGCAATAATATGATGTATTACATGTATAATAATAAAATATATTGTCTTCACAAGATATTGTGTAATTGAAGCAGCATCATAAGAAATCTTTGAATAGCCTACTGTTTCGTATTTGTATTATTAAATTGATTCAGGATGTTGAACAAATCAAGAGATTTTCTCTATATCACCAGCCTAAATATGAAATAGTTCAATATCGAGTATTGGAAGCAGTTTAAAATCATTAACTGTTGTACTGTCTTATATAGCATCAATATTTATGAATGGACTATTTTAACTACTTGGGTCAGAAGAAGAAAATATATCCAAATGTCGAAATTTACCTGAGCCACCACATGTATCCATATTCATAAGGGAAAAAGCTGTTGGGATCATCACAGCAGTACTTCAGATCATTAAATCCACAGCAGAAAACAGCTCGAGCGCTACTGTCTGCTGTGGGACAGGAGAAGCCCTTCACAAACCCTCTGTGTCCGCTGCTGTAACTCTCACACACCGAGCTCATGATGATGCATGCGCAGACAAACAGAACAAAGCAAAACTAACGATCCTCGAGGAAATACCTGGACTGTGTTTCCATGTTGTTAAGCATGAAAGACAAAACTTCACATTTGAAGCAGGAAGATGCAGTTTCTTGGTAATCCGAGGCTGGTAAGAGAAGACTGATAGAGAGCCTGTGATTATAACACATGTTGAACCACAGTGTGTGAAGAAAAGAAGGTGAAAAAAGCCAGGGGTGCAGAGGGTGAGAAAAGTGTGACCATTACAATAATGGGAAATGCTTTAGAGGGGATTCGCTACTCCTGAGACACAACCCCATCATTTGCATTTTAGACCATTAGACCAAAATTACGATATATGAACAATTAACATCATTTTGTTTATTGTTATTGTAACTGAGAACACCCCCCACAAATTACAATAACTGTGGAAGGTTTCTACAAGTGCTCAACAAAAAGCATATTGTACATGAGTAACAAAGCTAAAATACACAATCATGTCATCTGGTGGACAGCAACAACAGAAATTAAAATAACCAGACAATATAACTAAAAGAGGTATGAAACAGATGATTATGAAGACTTTTTTAAAAGGAGAAAAACATATATAGGCATGTAATATTGATTTCACTGTGCTGAAATCGCGTTTGGTCTCGTACTGTATCGCGTCTCTTGTCAGTGTCTGTGCTTGCTTGGTCATTTGTTGTGATAAACAGGAAAGTGTATTCAGCTGAAATCAAATAGTGATTTGTTAGACGGGTTTAAAAAGGTTAATATACCGCGGCAGTGAAGACCTCCTCGTGAGAGACTGAAGAGTGTAAAGACCATCGACTCTACCGTGTGACTCCACCGGGCAGGGACACCAGCATTGCTTTTTATTTATCCTCTTTCCTACTTGTTTCACTTCTGTTTTAGTTTTTATAACCAATTCTTACTATGTAAAAAAGAAGTATACTTAGGCCTTTAGTGTTATGTTAGAATCATTATTATACTCATACCTTTTCTTGATTTTATATTTTGACTTGTTTTTAGCTAGATTTTTTTGTTTTCATTTAAATGTTTAGTTAAATGTGTATATATAATATTTATAGTTTTAACTTCTAATTTTAGTTACTTTTTCTTATTTGTAAGTCGCTTTGGATAAAAGCGTCTGCTAAATGACTAAAAGTAAAAAGTAAAAGTAATATAAATGTAATAATAGCCTTATTGGTTTCCAAATCTCATTGAAAGTGGGTCATTTATTCTTTAATATAAATCTAATTTCTTCCAGGCGCAGCATATTTCCCAAAAGTGAGAACATCATCTGCTTTCCACATCTATAAAATAGATTTTAAGTAGGTATAATACAGAATGAGATGGCCTGTGATTTCCATTATAAAGAGCAGAAAATGCTCCAAGAAGTCCAACACAAGGCTCAGACTACTCTGCGTGTTTTAATGAATGCAACTGTCTGGTCCACGGTTCAGTTAGACTCTGAGCCGAATCCTGATACGACAAAGAGACAAACTTCTGACCCAAGAAAAATACAATTATCCAAGACTGAAAAATTCAGTGCAATATGCATTTTTGCTCTGGGCATGTCGTGTATTCACATATAAGTTCAGATTATGTAATTTACATCAAACTTCTGATTTTATTATAAAGTAAAGCTAAACATTTTTGCTTTGTAGCTTTTGTACAATTTTCTTAAGATTGTTCAACTCATTTTACCATTAAAGCAGTAGTAATTGGTAAACCAGATATTATAAATGATATACAGTATGTCTTAATTCTTAATCACAAGATCAAACTAAAGAAAACAGTATGAAGCATAAAAACAATCACAAATCTGCAGATCTCAGCATTACTGGAAACATAATGAAGTATTGGGTCACAGATACTTGACTCTTGGGGAGTGAGTAATGGGGGTCCTGCAGGGAAATGTCATTTTAATTGAAGGTAAATGAGATGAGAGAGGGTCAGACCTTCTGATTTAGGAAAATAATGTAAATGGCAGAGAAAGCACAGCATTAATGATCTTCTGAGAGTAGATGGACCTCTGCTGATTCTGACCCAAAATAAATCAATTATATATCACTCATGGAAAACCAGAAGAGGTTATATTCCTGACTAAATTAGTGATATCAAATAGAAACATGTTTTTGATTGGATAGGCTCGTGGCTATCTTGTTGTTCTACGAGTAACCTTAGTCATCTTGCCTTTTTGTGAACATATAAAATCCTATTCTGCACTGTGTTGTTGAAGCAGAAGTTCAGTGCAACCTCTGAAAATATCCAGAAATATGAGGGATTATGACTATATAAAGAGTTTTTAGAGACATTTAACACCTATATGAGAACATAAAATGTTTGAGGTTATTAAAAATCTTTTTATATTATGACAATAAAACATCTGTAAAACTGCCCCCCAAAATTCTCATTATCCTAATAAATTGAACATATCAGTTTTTTGTAATTACCATCATTCTCAAAATAAATTGTCATTCCTGCAGTTCCATTGTTTTTTTTAATAGTGGTACAATCATTTCTTTGATTATAATCTGCAAAAATTGAAGATAGTAAAACAAATATTACCATAATAATAATACACTTAAGAAAAAAGGGAAAATTTACTGGTCATTTTCTGCCGGGACATTATAAAAAAAATATATATTTATGTGTTTTTTTGTTATTATATATATATTTGCAATATTTGAATATAAAATTAGCTGTAAATAATGTCACAATGCAAAAATATAAAAATATATTATTTATTTCTCTTTTTTTATTCATTTATTTATTTTGTGCAATGTTGTATAGTTATTTTATTGCCCATAGTTGTGCAGTTTATTACTTGAGGCAACGTTTACATTTAACGTGGGAAACGTGTATTTAAATTTCATGTGAAGTGATCATTATAAATGATCTCAGCATGTTGTGATGTTGTGGTCACAGTTGTGTCATGTTGTCATGTCTTGTCTTGAGCTTGTGCAGACTGAGTTAATATGGACTGAGATACTGTTTCCCATCATCCACTGGAGGGTGCAAAATCAAGCTGTCAAACACATACCTGTAACCACAGACAGAGCCACAGCAAACCATGTCCACATTGGCCAACTCTGTCTAAACCCCCTGCTGTGCAACAACACTGAATCATGTCACTTGCTTCATTTGTATGTTTTTTCCCTGTTTTAGTTTTTCTTCTTTCACACATACATGAAACAATCCCCTTTCCAATTCTTCAGAGATCTTTAATCCATCTTCAGACCGGCTTATTGCAGTGCGGCTCTAATAGGATCGCTGGTATTAACCTCTGGGACAATACCGCCAGCTGTCCCAGAGCCCCCTATTGGCCAGGCTGAAGTACAGCGTAAGGGGGTGTGATGGGGCAGAACGAAGGGAGACGGAGAGAGAGGGGAGGGTAGTGTGTTAGTGACTGGAAAGAGTGATGGGATTTAGTAGTGACCAACTGTGGATTGACAAGTGCTTTTTCTTGGAGGGACCTTCCACCATTACTACCTTCCTAATTTACTCCGTCGTTCATGTCTGTTTGTTTTTGCCCCCTTGGGACGTTTGTGTGCTCGGGTCAGGGTGTTTGTATAGTTGATTGAGTGTGCAGTCAACGTGGACGTGTCACCATGGCTCTGGGTGAGGTGTGGAGTCGTGTAAAAATGTGTGCCAACAGAACGGCCTCCTCATCTTGTCAGTGTTGGCCGTGGTTATCGGATGCCTGCTGGGCTTCTTTCTGCGCTCCAAACACCTCTCTGAGCAGGTTAGTTTTGGTTTCCAGCACCTCCTGAAACAATAACAGTCAATGTTTCCATCTTTCCTGCAATGTCTCAACTTTCCTGCCATCTGACATAGTTAATGCAAATATCAATTGTATAGCTGAAGTGACAGCTACTGTTTAAAACTGTAAAACTTTTGTCCACCAAATCAAAGTCATGTGGTGCAACCAAAAAAAAAAGATAGAAAATGATTTCATGACTGTGTGTCAAGGTCAATAAGTTCCTTCAACTATCAGAAAATGTGTACTTTTTATGACACGGCAAGGTTAGTTCAGATGGTAAAATGTAATGCGGTGCAATTGTGCAACCACATTACCACATTGTAGTGATATTTGTGAATAAATAACTCATGCTTTTCTTATAAAATACTTTCAATAATACTTTGAAAAAGATGTATTTAAAAAGGTTGAAATTAATTATTAAGAAGAGTACATTCAAATGAATTCGGATATGAACATATGTTTGGTTACTTACATATGTTTGGTTACACCAAATTATTTTTATGGATTTTTATTTTTTTGGTTGAAAATAGTATAAAAGCTATTCAAAACCAAATGAAACCAATGTGCATGCAAAGTGGAAAAAGTGTTTTAAACTAGATTAATAAAAGATCTTCCTTTGTTTTACAATGGACATTCATATTTGTTATCGATCAAAACAAAACAGTGTGACCAAAAAACAAATGGTGTGGAATTTACTTTGAAACAGGTTTTCTGTTTTCTGTTTCTACAATTTCCTGTTAAATTTACAAATAATCAAATTTTAAATATTTAAACATTTATTTTTATATAAAAAATATTTATTTACAATTTAGAATTTTTTTATTTTAATTTTTTACAGCACATAAAATATCAGATGACTGTTATTATTGGACAATAATCTGTCTACAGTGAGTCTGTTCACTAGCTGTTTCATTGATTAAGTGAGATCCATCAAAGCTCTCTGTCATCTAGTGGCCCAGAGCGATTATCAGGCAATCATCTGAAACGCTGAAGCACTATTGCAGTAAGGATCTGAAGTTGAAAATCACATCTTCTCATCCATCTTGAGTTGATCAATTCTCGGTGGTCCTGTCATTAGGTTAATGAACAAACCTTGTTTGAAAACAGGTGAAGATGGAGTCTTGTTTTTTTTTTTTTAACAGAAAGTATGATGAAAATTTTAAAAAGACCTTCCAAAAGTATTTGACAGTTGTCCTTATATACAGTTCACAAGCTAAATAAAACGTTGACTATTTGATTTGAGTTTTATCTTAAGTGAAAATTCTACTTTAATATTGTAGCTAATTTAGTTTTGGTTTGCGGTGAAATCAAGTTATAAATTACTCACATTAAGCGATGTCTAAAATATATTGAATAAATAGGTATTTGTATCATGTATCAATGGTTTGGTCAATGGTTTATCATATTTGTGAAAATAAATATTTTTTATTCATATTAAATCAAAATGTAAAGTTTGAACCAAACCAAACTAATACATTTTGATTTAGCGAATGTTTTAATGTTGGTCCAAAGTGTTATTATAGTAAAACGTAGAAGATATTAATTTTAAAAAGCATGAACTTGGTTAGACTCTGGTAATAACTAAAAAGACAAATGTGATCAGTTGATAATCAATTTTGTCACTATATTTTCCATCAGTTATTATGTTTAGCAATACGCTCTGGCATCCCTGTCCGTTTAGATTACACCACATGACATCTTTACAGACTTTACATGGCCCAAGTGAGGGATGCCATTGGGAGATTTAAGGGCTCGTTGCCAGCTGTTTTTATGTTAGCATTAGCACGTAGCACAGGAGTGCCAGAAATGCACAGCCATTTGTCAGCATCGATCATGATGCTGCTTAGAGAACGGCTCTGATCTCAGCTCAGATCTTCATGTCCCTGCCCCCTCCTTCATGCAGACCTGTAAGCGCTTTAACACCAGCATCATGACTCTCAGCTCCCTTAAACACAATATGCTCTTCAATAAGTCTTTCTCTTGCTTAAAGGCTCTTCTTCAGATACTTTTTGAACTTGAAGAAGCATGATGATATTGGACAATTTGGATTATGATAGAACTGTATTTTCATGAACTAATGATGAAATCATTAGAAAGAGACATTTGTATATGCTCTAATTTATAAAGAAAAACTATATCAATGTAACTTTGCTTTCCATTTATTAAAGCACACTTAAGTACTTCTTCAATACCACAGCAAAAAAAGAATCAAACATGATTAAGTGAACAGTCATTAAAAAGTGAAATAATCAGTAAAACATTTTTTAAATCAAGCATCGATAAATACAATATAACAAAGTTATAAATAAAATAAGATTTAACAGTAGTATTCAGATTCAGAAATGTAAAATGAAGTGTAAAATAACAGTTTTCACTGTATAAATTAAATCTAGATTAATATTTGTTAAAGATGTGTTTTGTTGTTTGATTAGCATTAATGAAAGACAGCAGGATGTATTTAGGCTGCTGTCACTTTAAGACATGAATCACGGATCCAGTATAATGATGCACATCCGATTTCTTTCTCTATTTCTGTTTAACAAGAATGATTCTGTATTTTGACAATTTTATGTGTGTGTGTGTCTGTTCAAGCGCAAGGAGATGCGAAAGATGAATCAACACTGTGTTTGCACAATGTCTGAAAAGCATCTCCGAGTGTGTGTGCGCAGAAAACAAGGCAAGAGTATCTCTTTCGCCTCTTCTTGTGCTGGAATGGCTTCAAATTGTTTGAAGGTGTAACAGTGGCGGTTCTACATTGAATTACTCTCCAGGCGAGACCTCTTCTGAGGGCGAGACCCCCTCTGAATTATAGGCCTGTGTTTTAATATTATGAATGAAATTTGCGTTATTTGGAAGAAAGTCAAGGTGTGACTGACTTTATCCCACTAAGTGGACACCCCCCCTGCCTCCTTGTCCGCTCCACTTAGGAGAGGTGAACTGTGCCGCCCCACACGTGTCATGAAAAAATGCCTCCCGGTTCGCCCATGCCAAAAACCGCCACTGAGGTGTACATTTTCCAGTCAAAACACATACGAATGTAAACTTTGCCTCTCTGAAAGATGAATTTGTGTGGTTCTGTTTCTCCTGAAGGAGGTGAAGTACTTCCAGTTCCCAGGGGAGTTGCTGATGCGGATGTTGAAGATGCTCATCCTGCCTCTAGTAGTTTCCAGGTAAGAGAGGACTAAATTTACTCCTTCTTGAGGTCCCTGTTTGCATGAATCTTATTATGAATACCTTAACTGTTAACATCAATGAATCTCGTAAAACATGATAGCCTAAACATAGATATACAAACGACAGGATGTATTCTGTTATGTGTAGATATCATTGAGTTTGTGTTAAGAAATAGAGTTTATAAGGTCTATAACTTGTGGAAGTATGTACTGTACAACTAGGCTGATGCTAAGATGAGTGACTGCTTAACTGCATCAGTCATCCATAGTAATAAATAAATACAAATAAGGCATGAACTTGGTCAGACTCTGGTAATAACTAAAATGACAAATGTGATAATCAGTTTAAAATCAATTATGATTATTTTATTGAGTTGAAGTTTATCACTATTTTCCATCAGTTATTACACAGCTTTATGAGGTCTATAGCTTTTGTCATCATTTTCACCAAATTTACCAAGTACTGTCAAAGGCAATATTGCCAAAACTGACACCAATCTTCTTCGTACATGTCTTACGGTGTCGGTTACACACTACAATTTGCTCGCCGCCCCCCGTTTCAACGGGGTTCTTCTTATTGCTGTGAACCGCGCCAACGAGGCTTCTGTCCTACAACAGGAAGTCTCCTCTCCTCTGCTCAAAGGGGCAATAGAGCCTTATAGAGTACTTTCTAGTCCCAAAGAAGGATGGGGGTTTGTGTCCTATACCAGATCTGCGCAGGCTGAATTATTCCCTCTACAGAGGGAAATTCAGGATGCTGACGCTCAAGAACATTCTTTCCCAGGTCCAAGAGGGGACCTGGTTTGTCAGTGTCGACTTGAAGGATCCACATACAGGTGGTTCAGAGGCACAGGAAGTTCCTTAGGTTCATCTTCAGGAGAAAGGCTTATCAATACAAGGTTCTTCCCTTTGGGCTAGCTTTGGCCCCAAGGATGTTCACCAAGTGCATGGATGCGGCTCTAGCCCCGCTGAGGCTCCAGGGCATCCAGATCCTCAACTACCTGGATGACTGGCTCATTTTAGCCAGTTCCAGGGAGCAGGTGATTCGTCACAGGGACTCTCTACTCTTCGCGAGCTTGGCCTCCGGCTGAATGGCCAGAAGAGCGTGCTCACTCCAGCCCAGCAGACTACGTTTTTGGGGGTCTGTCTGGACTCAACCTCGATGCAGACCCGTCTGGGCCCTGCTCGGGTAGAAAGCATCCAATCGTGCACGGCCCGCTTCAGGCTAGGCCGTCTCATGTCAGTGGGCCTGTGTTGTAGGCTCTTAGGCCTCTTGGCAGCGGCTTCCCCAGTTCCTTTGGGGCTGCTCCATACGAGACCATTCCTCTGGTGAAAGAAGTCCATGGGAATTCGCCCCTCTTGGCCTTCCCTCCGCCTACTAAGAGTTTCAGGCGCCTGTCTCCGCGCCCTCTTAGTGCGGCAGGACCCCAATTTTCTCCGGAGAGGAGTGAGTATGGGGGTAGTCTGCCATCATCAAATGATAATGACAGATGCTTCCGTCTCAGGGTGGGGGGGGCGGCCTTCGAGGGAAGGCCGGCTTGCGGTGTCTGGTCAGGCAGACCAGTGTGGTTCCCTCCGGTCAAGCTCATCCCAGCAGTATTGTGCCGAGTGAAGACATATGGAGTAAGCCTTCTCCTGGAAGCCCCATTCTGTCCTTCCCAGACGTGGTTCTCAGAGTTGGTCTCCCTTCTGGAGGGCGATCCATTGGAGATTCCAGTCAGGAAAGACCTGCTGTGTCAGCTTCAGGGCAGAATTTGGCACCCACGTCCAGAGATCTGGAAGTTGTGGGTATGGACGATCATAGGTCGCCCTTAGCTTTTGATCTCTCAGATGGAGTCTGTGAGACCATTAATAGTGCCAGGACCCTTTCCACTAGGAAGCTCTACTCCTCCAAATGGAAGGTTTTCGAACCCCGGTGCTTGGTTTATGCTGTAGACCCAGTTAGCTGCCCGGTTTGTTCAGTGTTGGAGTTCCTACAAGATAAGTTTTTGGCTGGAGTGGCCGCTACCACCTTGAGAGTCTACGTTGCGGCTATCGCTGCTCGAAGGGACTCGGATGATGTCCAGCTGGGTAGACATCATTTGGTGTCCTCCTTTATGCGTGGGGTTAAGCGATTGAGGCCGCTTTGTCCTCCTAGTTTCCCTTCTTGGGACCTTTCTGTTGTCCTGAATGGGTTGCTGGAGCCTCCTTTTGGCCCTCTAGAGTCAGCTTTCCTGAGGATTCTGACAAGATACTCTTTTGTTGGCATTGGCCTCGCTTAAGCGTGTGGGAGATCTGCAGACTCTGTCTGTTAGCGAGTCCTGCACTGAGTTTGCTCCTGGTCTGGTCAAGGTATTTTTAAGACCTAGGCCTGGTTATGTCCCCAAAGTTCTCTCTTCTTATTTTCGTTCATGGGTGGTAGTGCTGCAGGCTTTCTGGATTTCATTCAGGATTTCATATCATTAATATGATATATTAATATTAGAGAGCAACATTAAAATTATTATCTTTTCAAACATGGCACCTCTAGATGTCAGTGACACCATGGCTTCTGAAATATTTGAAATATTATAAATATTATTCTAAACATTCTGAAATATTTGATACAGCAGAAAGAAAGTTTTTCAGTGAATAACAACTGAAATGTATGTTCCTCAAACAAAGATATCACACGGCTTCATAGAGGAGACTTTTTAGTCATACGTACTACTTTTATGGCTTTTTAACACTTGTTTTTTTTATCTCTAATCAGTTTTATTGGAAACGGAAAATTCATTGGGGCATGTAAAACAGCATTTCAGACATTTAGCTAAATATAAATAAATAAATAAAAAATGTGTTGTGTTCAACAGAAGAAAGTTATGCGGTTTTGAAACAACACAAGAATGAGTAAATGACAGAATATATATATTTTTGTGAACTAGCCCTCTAAAGCATAACATTTTGTGAACTACCAGAATTGGTTAAGGATTTGAAAGCCATGCTGTTATAGCAATATCTATGACTTGTAGCCACAAAGAGAGAAGAAATACAATTCTCCAAATCAAATGATCGCATGCTGGATGTACTTGCCGCCTCTGGTGCAGCGAAGTCTTAAAATGAAGTTAATTCTCACTCCAGACACACATTTCCATCTGGGTCAGTGTTCCAGATGACCAGCGAACATAAACACACGCACTAGGGAGTCATTACGCAGGGTCAGGGTTGTTAATTAGCACTAATCTGAGACGCTAAGGACCAACTGCTTATGTTCAGTAGCCAAGACATCTCTTACCAGACACCTAAGTAGTGCATCCAAATACAACGTCCAGTAACTAAATATAAAGCAGTCAGGTTTATGCTGACCTAAATGTTTGTACTGTAGTAGTAAGTGGTAAATTGGCTTAGGAAGTCAGAATAGCACAATTGCAAAAGCACTGGCTCTCTTATCAAGAGAAATATTTGGGTTATGAGAACTTTCCTCATCAGGGTCAGAGACAGAAGATGCTCAGTGATCTGTCAATGCCTTGGCTCGTTTAAAATGAATACAAATGTCATATTAATCAAATAGTATGCCAAGGTTTAGGGACAAAAGCAGGGTCCGCGTACTATCCTCGTTTCAACGCCATCTGCCTACCAGTAAGAGCGGAAACCAGATTATCTGATGAACGTACCAGCCACAATCAAAGCCCTTTCTCATCCCTGTGTGCTTTTCAGTATGATGCTCAGCTTTAATCAATGGCCGAGCAGACACGCAGAACCGATTTAAAAGGTCAACAATAGGGAATTCCATGAGATTATTGCCCTTTCAAAAATATACTAAAAATGGACAAAAGGAGATTGTTATAAAACATGTGTCACAATCTTTCTGGGAGGAACGTGGAGACGCAGGAGAATACTTCAGTCAAACTAAACGAAGGGATACAACCACTGGAACTCATGGATGACATACTGAATGACATTTAATACCAATGACAAGGAAACACAGGGCTTAATTAACTCAGAACTTAACGAGGAGATTACGGGACAGCTGAACAAATGGAACTAAATGGGGACCAAACGAGAACAGGAACATCAAATAAGGGCATGGAGGGAGAAACTAGGTCAAGGAAGGCACAACACAAAACAGGAACACAAGTCTGACAATATGTTTATATAAATACTTTTTCGCAGAAATTCCTTTAGTGGCACTTCACATTTGATGACTATTCATTGAAAATAACATCAGTTTCCTTTAACGCTTTGTTTTCATACAAGTGCAGGTTTTATGTAACATATCATGATGTTTATTTAATGTTTATTGCATTATTTTAGCATCATGTGTGTTATCACAATGGTGTTTTGTATTTGTGTATGACACTACATATATATTAGTATTTACCTCAGCTTGTGGAAAAGCTACTTGTGATGAGTTTTGATTCATCAGGAGGTATTCTCATAACCACTTCTCAATGTATTATAAAGGTACAAAACAGATTTTAGCACTTCAGTACCTTCGTATAATAACATTGTATAAGTTAATGCAAGTTTATAAATGTTGCTACCATATTTTTCATGCTAAAGATCTGGCAACCACGGTTTCTTGAAGCTCATTGGTCTACAGGCAAATGCCGTTACATGATAGATGCTTTAGATGTACTGCCTTTAATAACACAGCCCTTTCTGAGCCCCAATCAAGTCCAAATCTCCATCTCCTGTCATTCTGTGCTTACATTGTAATAATGGATCCGTACAGAACATGATGCAGGACACATAATCCTCTCATATGTTCCAAAGTCTGCATTTTTAATGTTGGGCGCTGCGGTTGTCATTGCGTAATGAGTGCATCTATATGGAGAAAATCAATCGACCTTTTGGAAGATTAAGGCACGTCTTTTTTCAGCTCAACTGCATCTCATGGTGGCAGATTCATGAGCTCTTCAAGATTATGTTCCTGACATGCTGACATGTTTGTTTTTCACAATTTTTAAATACATTCTCCTTGGTGTGTGGAGGTATTCTGATAATGAGGAGACGTAGGGCTTTCTTTGTGTTTGTGTTTGTAAAAACATGTTCCAGAGGTATTAGATTTTTGAATTGTTTTCAGGTTAAATGCCATTATAACTTTTTGATAGCACATTAGTTTAGGTACCACTTCTCACTATTATTAGCACAATAATTGCTTATTAGCATGTATATTGCTAGCGTATTGGCGGTTTATAAAGCACATATTAATGTATTATTCTGCAACTACCTTACTATTAATAATCAGCAAATTAGGGGTTTAAGTCATAGTTAATAGTTAGTTAATAATGAGAATTATTCCCTAAATTAAAGTGTGACCTAATATTTTTTGCACGTGTATAACTTCAGTTAGTGATGTGACGATCGACACGAGGCTTCGAAGCTTGTATCAAAAAAACGAAACATCTCACATTAAAGCGCTGTGTTTGTTTTGCCAAAAGCACGTGATTTATGACGTCCGAAGCTTCGTTCACCTGAACACCACGTGACTGCTTCATATCTGCTTCAAACGAAGCGAACCTCAGCGCCGTGTCCTTTACATCATATTACATTATAATGCATTAGCATTGTTTTATTTTTATCATAATTTATATATTAAGGTCAAATGAACTTTGCTCATGAAATAACAGTCTAAGGACTGAGGCAGAGTTAACATTGACAGATCACAGATTTAATTAATGAGTTTATGTTTGATTTATTTGAATTATTTTTGAGGCAGTACACCAATGCAAATGAATGACTTTGACAATGGCCATTATTTTGATACAATAAATTAAAACAAGGAATCAGTAGAAGAATCAGATGTGAAACCAGCAGCTGTAATGAATCACAGCACTTTGGAAAGTGTTGTTTATTTTTAAGACCACTAGATGACCACAGCATGAACCATTTTATAAAGCTTTTAGTAATGAACCTTTTCCTGATACAGTTGGGTTTAAAGCTTCACTGGTTCAGAACACTTCAACACTTCACGGAGCTAAACTCTGCAGGGAAGTGGATCTCGCGAGCTAGATTTGGGTATCACTGCACTAAATGGTAATATTTAATTTAATATTTCATAAGTTTTATATGAGTCACACAAAACCAAGATCAAAAACATTTCCATGCCATAATTCACCAAAAAAATATATAAGAAATCATGTTTTGCTTATAGAAAATTAAATTTAGGACTAATGTTTGTTTGTTTTTAAGTAAAAAAGTTTAAACTAAAAAGTATTTGTTATACTGTGAATATGTAGTTTATGTTGATATAAATTAAGTCATTGTTACATTAATTTGTAATTAGTAAAAAGGAAATAAATGTGTTGTTTGAAGTAATGAACCTTTTTACGCATTTTTTTATACAAGACTGTTTTTCTTTTATGTTTTCCTTTATTATTTTGTCTGAAATGTGTTCTGGACATGTTTTTATGAATTCAGCCCTTTGGATGTGCATGAGTGTTTCTGCTATGTACTGTATGCAGGTGTTTTGCTTTGTCCCACCTGAGAAATATTCACTCCTGTGACCTGCGTGTGGTAAAGGCCCAGGCGCAGAGCCTTTATCTGGTCTTTCCCATCTCCAGGCAGGATTAGGGTAATGCTCTTGTCAAACAGAGGTGCTTCACAGAAAGCTCCAGATGGTCTAGAAGTCCTGCTGGCCGCCTGTAGCAGAAACACATGCAGGGTCAGACAGCATGGGGCTTAACACACATGTACATACACTATTAACAACCACAGTCAGCTGCTACAAAAGAAAACAAGTATGGATTATTAGACAATGTACTATAGAGTCAATAAAGTCATTACAGTCTATATGAAATCAAAATGAACTGTTTACTTTCCTAAAAGGAATTTTTACTAAAGGGAGTTTTTCAGAAAATAAGTTTTAATATCTTCAGTAATTTTGTTTCCCAAGTATATGTATCTTGATTTAAGAATGTTTAGATAATTGTATTGGACTTTTTTGCAGTAAGTAAAGTTCAGTTGACAGCAATAATTTTGGTTATCGCAGCAATTAATTTGACTTCTTTCAGTGGAAGTGAATGTCAGCACTAAAGTATACATAAAGTAATAGCTACAAGACATAAACAGTGTGTGAACATGATTTTAGTGCGAAAATATCAATCACAAACCTTTTCTGCATTTTTATAACTTCATCATCATGACAATGTAACACCTAAAACCCCAAAACAATTTCACAGGTAAAGTAACACATGTTTGAACAGAGGAATTAATGTCAGTGCTGAAGAGCCTACAGCTTTTAGTCTGCTGTAACATCTGCTCAATTTCATTGTGAGCCAGTTCAGAGGACTAGGATGTGTGGGATACAAGTGTCTAAGGTTGCAAGTTACACTGTTCAACAATTGAGTGTTTCCTGAATCCACAGATCCAAACACTTTTGCAAACAGCATCACAAATTCATGGGTGAAACTACAGCTCTCAACTTGTGGTTAGAAGCATAGTTTCCTGTTAGCATGACGTGTGGACAAACAGATTTGAGCAAATCAAGCAAGCAGAAAACATTTAATTCTCTGTCTTTTAATTTAAGAGAAAGCACTGTTTATGAAGAGTATGAATGTGAATATACTCTAGTATTGGGGGAATGCCTGAGTGAAACCTTCAATATAACATAAAAAAACTTTTGTTTTGACGAGATCTTGAGGAAAAAAGCTTCATAATAATGATGATGATGCATAATCTCTCCTAGTGATCTCATGATCTCTTAGTGCCTCCGAGCTTTGCAGATAAATTACCAAGCAAACGTGATTACTTGTCTTTGCTTTCAGTTCCTGTAATATGTGATCAGATATCGGTATAGGTAGATCAGCACAGAGGAATACTCCCTGTGAACAAATGGATAATAAAGGCTGTAGAACTACCTGAATAGTAGACTCGGTAAAGCTAAACTTACATTGTAAAGCTTTATTATATGAATTGTCGTCATGTGACTGGTATGGAATGAATTGATGCATCGAAGGTCAACACAGAGCAAACATCTATCTTAGTCGCATCTCTTATGTAACTCTCACAGCTGAGCAGAAGTTGTTCAAGGTGGCAAAAAATCTGTTCTTTTCTATAAATCAGAGATCTTTGTTGAGTTGCTGAGGATAGTGTAATCACTGTTATGATAGGCACCTTAGAGTCATATCAAAGCATGTGGCTTGTTTTTAAGCTATTAGGAGATACATATACAGTATATTGTGTCTTTTTTTGGGTCTACTTCACATGTAATGTTCCCCAAAACCTGAAAGATTGAGCCCTGATGAAGCCCATCAGACTGAAGGATCTGTTCTGTGAGGTTTCTGACGTTGAAGAAATACAGAATACAAAAGACTAGCAGAATACTGATGTAAACAACCAATAAATGAATACATAACAGAATTTTTTTTTTAACCTTTAAACATTAAATATTTCAATAATGATTTGCATTGATTTTTGGTTGTACTTCTTTCTTTTTATTATTATTAAGTTTTACTAAGACTGACATCTGAATGTTTGTGTTCAAAAATATATTTCAGCATTCTATTAAAAAATCATTAATTAACCACTTTGCAATATTTTTTGTGTTAGTATATTAACTGTGTAGATATTGAACAGTGAAGATAATTGACCTGTTTTGGAGACTTTTTATAGATTTTTTAAATGATATATTTTTTAATGATTTTATTAAATTTTCTTTGATATTTTTAGCATCTCTGCATTGAACTGATTCATGAATTGTTTTACATATTCTTGAAAAATGTTTTCTCTCCTCAGTTTGATGTCTGGTTTGGCAGCACTGGATGCTAAGTGCTCCAGTCGACTGGGCATCATGACAATCTCGTATTATCTGTGGACGACCTTTGTGGCTGTGGTGGTGGGCATCGTCTTGGTCATCACCATCCACCCGGGTGGAGCTGCCCAGAAGGAGGATTCAGAGGACAGTGGGAAGCCCATCATGAGCTCAGCTGATGCTCTGCTGGACCTTATTCGGTAAGCCTGGGCTATCTGTGATCAGTTTATTTGCTGCGTATGCTAGGATAGTTATTGCATTAACCATGCAGAGAAAAACGCTGTGTTACTTCCCTCATGTTGTCAGTGATAGAATATAAAGGGTTCATGCTGAGGCTTTGAGCTGTTAAACCTTGTGAGTAAAGCTCATGATAATCCAGTTAACGTTTGCTTGAGTAAATGAGGCCAGAGTTGTCCCAGTCGGTCAGTGGAACAGTTAGTTAAGAACTTGTCACAAACAGTTACTCGAATGTAGGAGAAAAGACAGCCCCGGATCTTGACATTCATTTCACTTTACTTTACTTTACTTATCTTGTGCTTAAAGGCAATTCTTTATAGGCAGCAGTATACACATACACATGAAATTGTTAGTTAGTTGTTTGTTTAGCAAGGGGAAATGTAGCCTAGATCTTGACATTCCCATCAACATGATTCATTGTTTGTTAGTTATTTAGTCAGTTCATATGGAGTACTCAAGTGGGAAAAAGAGCCCCAAATCTTGACAATCATTCAACAGTTCTTGACTATTAGTTAGTTAGTTTTAGTTCATATTAAGTCCTAAGGTGGGGAAAGACAACCCCATGTCTTGACATTCATTCCACAATGCTTGCCTGTTGTAAATTTAGTCAGTCAGATAGTTGGTTCAGTAAGACTTTAGAATAGGGACCAATTCTCACAAATAACTAGTTGCTTTGCATGCCTATTAATAATATATTGGCTGCTTACTATAGTACTTATAAAGCAAATATTCTGCATGAGCATATGCTACATCACTAATCCTACCCAATACCTAAACTTAACAACTACTTTAATAACTATTAATAAGCAGAAAATTGAGGAAGATTTCATAGTTAATGGATTGTTAATAGCGAGAATTGGACCTTAGAATAAAGTGTGACAGTTGGTTCATATGGAGTCCTGAGGTGGAAAAGATCAGAACCGCCTCAGATCTTGACATTCATTCCACAATGCTTGACTGTTAGAAATTGTTAGTTGGTTTAACAAGTGCAGCCCAGATCTCAGGTCCAGAATGGCTGATTTTGAGCACTGTCAGTTAGTTAGTTAGTTAGTTAGTTAGTTTTTGTTCATATTAAGTCATTAGGTGGGGAAGGACAAACCCAGACATTGACATTCACTCCACAACGCTTGACTTTTGTTAGTCAGTTAGTTGGTTGGTTGGTTGGTTGGTTGGTTGGTTGGTTCGTTCATTAGTTAGTTAGTTTTTTA
This sequence comes from Gymnocypris eckloni scoliostomus, assembly GCA_027564155.1. Lineage (NCBI taxonomy): Eukaryota > Metazoa > Chordata > Actinopteri > Cypriniformes > Cyprinidae > Gymnocypris > Gymnocypris eckloni. Next base: position 27,922,313 of record CM050422.1, on the reverse strand, counting down.
GTTAGTTAGATTTTGTTCATTTTAGATCTTTGGTGGGGAAAACAACCTCAGATATTGGTATTCATTCCACAATGCTTTACTTTTGTTAGTTAGTTGGTTGGTTGGTTGGACCGATGGTTGGTTGGTTGGTTGGTTGGTTAATTCGTTAGTTTGTTAGTTAGGCTTTGTTCATTTTAATCAGTTGGTTGGTTGGTTGGTTAGTTAGTTAGTTCGTTTTTTAGTTAGTTCGATTTTGTTAATTTTAGATCTTTGGTGAGGAAAACAACCCCATATATTGACATTCATTCCACAATGCTTGACTTTAGTTAGTTAGTTAGTTAGTTAGTTAGTCTTTGTTCATTTTAGATCTTTGGTGGGGAAAACAACCTCAGATATTGGTATTCATTCCACAATGCTTGACTTCTGTTAGTTGGTTGGTTGGTTGGTTGGTCGGTTAGTTAGCTCGTTAGTTAGGCTTTTTTCATTTTAGATCTTTGGTGGGGAAAACAACCCCATATCTTGACATTCATTCCACAATGCTTGACTTTTGTTAGTTAGTTAGTTGGGCTTTATTCATTTTAGATCTTTGGTGGGGAAAACAACCCCATATATTGACATTCATTCCACAATGCTTGACTTTTGTTAGTTAGTTAGTTAATTAGTCAGTTAGTTAGTTAGGTTTTGTTCATATTAAGTCCTAAGGTGGGGATAGACAACCCCAGATCTTGATTTTCATTCCACATTGCTTAACTGCTGAAAATTGTTAGTTAGTTCTGGATATGTATACGAGTATAATGTTCTTTAAAAGTTAGCCACACGGTTTCTATGCAAGGATGCATGTGTTGTATGTTGATTATGAGCATTATTATTGCTCTCTACTTAAATTATTCAAATTTCTCAGAAATGTTAACATAAATCACAAATGCAAAAATACACTGCACCTTCACATGCTCTATGTTAATTGCCAGGCATAATGATTTGATTTCATTGTGAATATCTGTGGATTCTATGTTAAAGTATAGTGTCCGTGATGTTGAGGGATCAGGAGAGCTTAAACATGGCTCAGTTTAGAGTTGGCTGAGGACTAAGGAATGGAGAATCCCTGCCCCACTTGTCACCTGTGCTGCGTGACAGAGCATGGCCCGTGTCATTAGAGTGTATGGTGAAGACTGGAGCCTTAACTGATTACTGATCTGAGCCTGAGAGCATATGGCCCTCACTGAGGTGATGAAAGAGGAGGAAGATTAGCTCAATTTGTTAACAGTGCATTTCATGATGAATGTCTTAGACAGGTAAATTTAGATAGGTAGATAATTATAGCATGTGATATTTGTGATCTCCACTGAGAGGTTATTGGGATTGGTGTTTCTGGGGCCTTCTGTGCTAACCAGACGCAAGGCACTTGGATTAGATTAGATGACTGTGTCACAGTGTGGAAACTTCTGTGATGCACTTAATATGTTTAGCTGGTGATGGAAAGAACATATGCCAACATAAAATTGCATTTTGACATCACAGACCCATTTGTGGTGTATTTGCTCCTATGTGTACTCGTTTGAATTCAGCTTAAATGCTGTTATTATCTTTTAACTTTTAGGCTCATTTGTTTTAAACTTCAGTTACAGACTTGGACTTTGTCCTACTGAAAAGTTTCTTGTCATATTGCTGTACTTCTGTTGTGCAAGGGTGCTTTTACAGATACAAAAAATACCATGGCTGGTCAACAGCAAATGTTGTGATTTGGGCGTTGACCCCATTTAATTAGCTCAGTCAACAAAACGTCCTGTTTATCCAGCCTCACCTGCTTAGTTTTGGACCAGCACCAAATCAGTAGATAATCAGAATAAACCAGTCTAGTATTTCCAGCAGAATGCCACTGATTCTGTGTAATAAACATCACAATTAATTATAATACTAAAAAACCTCTCTTTCCTCCATCAGCAACATGTTCCCAGCCAACTTGGTCCAAGCAACTTTTCAGCAAGTGAGTTTTTATGTTTTTCTATTAGTTTCATGCCCTGGACCTTCAAGCTTGAGCTGTTAAACTGGAAAAAAGTCATATTAAAATATTCACTACTATTTACTTAAAATGTTGCTTCGTAATTAGCACCATGCAACTGCTATCGGCAAATATCACAGATTGTTTTGTTCATATAAATAAGTATTGGCTGCTTAATTGTTCAGCTCTTTTCTTCAATTTAAATTATAGTCATCTATTGCTCACTTTAAGTTAACCTTTAAAAACAATAATGAATAAAAAGCATGCTTGCACTTTATTTGAAGGTGTTCTTGTTACAGTGTAATTATACATTTAATGACTGAGTAATTTGAATTAACTACATGTACTTACTATATAGTTAGGATTAGGGTTTGGTTTAGGGTAACTTGCATGTAATTATGCATAACTTATTGTTATTATAATAGTAAGTACATGTAACGTGTAACAAGGACACCTTAAAATATATGATTACCAAAAACACTGGTAAATATAATCATTATTGTTCTTTAAATAAATGTTTATTTTTCATACTGCACATTATAATATTGTGATGCCTAAACTTTTGAACTGATTGATTTTAGCTTTTAGTGTTTCATTTAATTGATTTAGACAAAATAATTAAGGGCTGTAATGTGAACTGTTTATCGATTATTGGCTATAACATGGAAATAATTATCAGCTCGGCCAGAATTGTATGCATAATGTTGAAACGAACTTTGCATGTGTACAGTAACAGTTCCTTTGGTATTGTATCTTTGCATTACTGTATTTTTTGCTGTGACTTTGTTTTATAAATGCCATGTTAATGATGAATTGTAATGGAATTGCAGTACCGCACAAAGAGCATCCCTATCATGAAGCCCAAACCCACCATCGGTCAGGCCGCACAGGACACCACCAAACGGGTCTTCATTTATGGGATCCAGGATGACAACAGCACAGACATCCAGAACATCTCCCTCGACCTGACTCCGCCTCCGGATGTGGTCTTCAGAACGCTTCCTGGCACCAGTGAGGGCATGAACGTCCTCGGTATCGTGATCTTCTCAGCTACTATGGGTGAGTGGCAGCAGCAGCGTCTGGAATTACACAGCTTTATCCATCTGTTTTATAAATACTCAGTTATTCTTGTCGTTTAGGAATCATGCTTGGAAGAATGGGACCAAACGGTAGCGCTCTCGTCAACTTCTGCCAGAGTCTGAATGAAGCCGTGCTGAAAATTGTGGCCATTGTTATATGGTATATACAAGCATTATGTAACTCAAACCCAAATGATGTTTGTCTCACTACGACAATAAAACAAATAACTAGAGCACAGAGAGTTATGTTGGGGTCATTCTCCCAAAATATGGAATCCTGTTTCCACAACTGAATAAAAAATAAAAATAATTGTGACTTTGTATCTCACAATTCTGACTTTCTACTTATGATTTATTTCCTCAGAACTGAGATTTAAACATGCAATCGCTACTTATAATGTTGACTTATAAAGTCGAAATTGTGAGATATAAATAGTTTTCTCACATTTGTGAATTTATATCTCACAATTCTGACTTTTCGTATATACAATTGTAATTGTATAAACTCGCAATTATGAGCTATCCAATTCTGAGGAAAAAAGTTACATTATACATTATAAACTCACAATTGATATAAATACAAAATTCTGAGGAAAAAAGTCAGAATTGCAAGTTTATATCTTACAAGTCTGACTCTCTTCAGAATGTCTGAGATATTTTCTCTCAATTTTGAGTTGATACCTTGCAATTCTGACGTTATCTCAGAATTGCAACATTATTTCTCATAATTCTGAGTTTAAAGCATGCAATTCATAATTATATTTTTATAAATATGCTGTGCAGTTTGAGCACTAAATAAATTCAGCACTGGACCAGTATTTGCTGCTACATACCATGTGCAACTGTTCAGTGAATTCCCTCTGAATGCATCTATTTCTGATGTAACACCTCAGGTACTTCCCGTTTGGGATTGTGTTTCTGGTGGCGGGGAAGATCTTGGAAATGGACGACCCCTCAGCTATGGGGAAGAAACTGGGCTTCTACGCCATCACTGTGGTCATGGGGCTGGTGCTTCACGGCCTGTTTATCCTGCCTTCCATGTATTTCTTCATTACGAAAAAGAGCCCCATCGTCTACATCCGAGGGATTTTACAGGCCCTGCTCATCTCATTAGCTACTTCATCCAGGTGACAGCACCTTCATGCAATTCATAGTTTGAGTTAACCCCTGCTAGATGATAACAGAACATTTACTGACTTTGTAAATGGACTTTGGACAAGAAAAAGTGGCCACCATCACTATACAGTTGAGGATCACACACTACCAGACATGTAAATTGTTTCAAACACACCAAACTCATGCAGAAACAGGCACCTGATTGCTAGAAGACCCGTAACAAATCAAAACCCAAATCTGATCAGAAGTCGTGTCGTGTCTTCCAGCCTTGAACTGATGTAAATGACAAACTCTTGTGTTGTACTCCAGCTCTGCCACGCTGCCTATCACCTTTAAGTGCCTCCTGGAGAACAACCACATCGACCGCCGCATCATTCGCTTTGTACTTCCTGTTGGTGCCACTATCAACATGGATGGCACTGCCCTATATGAGGCCGTGGCAGCCATCTTTATCGCTCAAGTCAACAACTACGAGCTGGACTTTGGACAGATCATCACCATCAGGTAGGGTAAGAATGAGTAAGATGTCCCTTTTGACCATAGATCTCGTCTGAACACAATTATGCTCTAATTACATTTATGCATTTAGCAGACGCTTTAAAGCGACTTACAGTGCATTCAGGCTAAACATTTATTGTCAGTATATGTGTTCCCTGGGAATTGAACCCACAACCTTTTCGCTGCTAACACAATGCTCTACCACTGAGCCACAGGAACACAATTAATTAATAATTAATCTTGACTATTCATCTGAATATGAACATTTGCGATTGCTCCATCTGAACAATTTTAATTTAGGTTACATATTCTTCTATTATCTTTTTTTTGTCAGTGGATAATAATAATATTGTTGTTTGTAATACTACTACTGATAATAATAATAATAATGGCAATAATAATAATAATCATTATTATATGTTATATTAATGTTGTTTAGTAACTCCATCAATGACATGCACATTTTAATCATTTCAGTTCCTTTGGTTTAACTCACCAACTGAAGGAATTCACTTAATTTATTCATATATGTATTTTTTATATTTATTCATTAATTTATGATATCATCACATAATTTATTAATATAGTAAATATGGATAAATTAAGTGATTTATATATATATAAACATATAATTATATTGTGTAATTCAGATGTATCTCTTTGACTGGATTATGTTATTTACCTTTCATTATTTAAGAAATGTGTCAAAAAACATACATTTAGTATTTAATATTAGTGCCAAATCAAAATGATAAATTATTTAAATATATATATATTTATATATATATATATATATGTGTGTGTGTATATATCTTATGAAAAGATATGTGTAAGTTCTTACTCTTATTCTGTATTTTGTGAATAATATATATTTCTCTTTTGCCTCAGCATCACGGCTACAGCAGCCAGTATCGGAGCCGCCGGTATTCCCCAGGCCGGCCTGGTAACCATGGTGATAGTGTTAACCTCCGTGGGCCTTCCTACCGATGACATCACTCTTATCATCGCTGTGGATTGGGCCCTGTACGTCTTTCTCTCAATCATTCATTTCCATTATAAATGTAGATTGCTGTTTATGATTGACAGGGTTGCCAGGTCTGTGTAAGAAAACCAGCCAAACCGCTACTCAAAACTTGCCCAATCACCTTCTGGGGAAAATTAGCTGTCAAAGTCGTTCCAAAATCATGTTTAGGTGAATCAAAACCTCCTTTTGGGGGTTCCTACCCCACTCAAAATCACAATCCAGGGGGAGACCTGCAGGAACAGTATACAAGTAGTCCAATTGCGTAGGAAAACTACAGATTTGTAACACCGGTGATTGATGTTGATTAAGATTTCTGATTGTGCTTTATTAATATGAGGTTTACTGTATGTTAGGGATCGGTTCAGGACGATGGTGAACGTGATGGGTGATGCTCTGGCCACAGGAATCATGGCACACATATGCAGAAAAGACTTTGTGAAGGAGGGCGAGGAGGTGGGAAAGAGTTTGTAGAGGTTGTCTGAAATAAAAACACATTACATGTGGACCCTAACATCCATTCCACTATAAAACTGAAGATTTCATCTCTTCTGTTCACAGATTCCTCTCATCTGTGAGACCAAGCCCATGATCAGCATCCAGCAGATGATGTCCTATCAGAAAAACGGCTGCTTCCAGCCCCCCCCGCTGGGCCCCACGAGGAGACCCGAGCGCCTGTCGCCTGACGTGGCCCGTCTCATGCAGCTGGAGGAGGGCATCAGGCCCCCCGACAAGAAGAAGTCCCCTCACCTGTCTCCAGACCATAAAGACAAAGACCACTGTACCATAGACATGAACGGTCTGGAGACCAAAGTCTAGACTCCTTCACAGACCAACCTGAGCTGCGAGACCTTTGGATTTGTGTCAGTGTCTTTGTAGGGAAGCGATGAATCTTTGCTGAGGGATTCGCTGAACGCTGAGCTCCTGGCTGAAGACGTGTGTGGAGGAAGATCGGTGTACGTATGAGTGCTTTCTCTGTGGTCCACAGGAGAGAAGAACAACACTCTTCATGGACAGCTTGTCTGAGGAATGTGGATATGTGTGGTTTTATTATGCTGCTGAGATCTTTTCGTCTTCAGAAAGGATCTTTTCAAAGCTTTCTCTGTTTAGGTCTGCTCTTTCAGTAACAGAGAGAGAGAAAACTGTCTCCTGAAGAGATTTAACCACTAGTGATGACATACAGTGGCCCCAAGATGTTTTTTGACACTTGTAGTATTAAAAGTGTCCAAATATCAGTGCATTATATCAGGGGTCCTAGCTCTTCCACCCAGAGCTGTGGACAACCCCGAAACTTAAAGATGGCTATAGAAATGAGCTTATCTTTTAAATGAGCATTTTGATCAGCCTCCTATGAAAATAATATTGGACATTTGAAAATAAGGCATTCAATAACTGACTAATATTTTTTTATTTGCCTTTAAAGTGAAATTACTGAACCTAAACATAAGAGTCTGATATAAAAAAGCTCAATTAAAAATAAATCTTAGAGGTTTTTGCATCTGAAGTGTTCATATACATAGCTTGTTTTGACAAAGTATTTGGACACTTTCTGACTGCCACACATTAGAAAGATCATGTGACACTGAAGTAATGATGCTGAAAATTCAGCTTTGCATCACAGGAATAAATGACATTTTCTCAGGTTCCTCTGCTAGGACGCATTTATAGACACTAAACCATCACCAAAAGACCAGATGGTTATAAGTTAGTCAGAAAAGCTGCAGCATCATTGGTTTGTAGATGCTGCTTGGCTTGATCTGTTGATATCAAATGCACGTTTATGGATTATTTATACAAATTAGACTTTTTTTTGTGTGTCTAAATATTATACTGGAATACTGTAAATATAGATATATATAAACACTACTGTTCAAACGTTTGGGGATCAGCATGATTTATATATATTCAGCAAGGATGCATTAAATTGATCAGAAGTGACGGTAAAGACAATGTTGCAAAAAGTTTATATTTCAAAGAAATGCTGTTCTTTTGATCTTTCTGTTCATTAAAGCATTCTGAAAAAACATGTATCACAGTTTCCACAAAAACAGGAAGCAGCACAACTGTTCTCAACATTGATAATAATCAGAACGGTTTCTGAGCAGCATATTAGCATGATTTCTGAAGATCATGTGACACTGAAGACTGGAGTAATGATGCTGAAAGTACAGCTTTGATCACATGAATACAATTACAACGGATTCATTTAGATTACAATAGATATTAGGCTGTCTTAGTGAGCATAAGCATGAAACGATCCTCCCAACCCCTAATGTTTGAACGGTATTGTTTGCATAAGAACAGACCTGTATCTCTGCAGGACGATGGTTTCTGACTCCTGCTCGTGTCTTGACAGATTCTTCAGATTTCAGGCCAAGCACAAATAACATGAACACAAACTTCTGTCAAATGTGTCAGAAGTGGGCTTTATGAACTCACACGTCATGCCACACATTCTCAAAGCCTTACACAACTATGGATTCTTTGTATGAAAATGTCAAATGTAATAATTGCGATTTGAGTGAAATTCCATAACGGATGTATGCCTTCTCATTTATAGTGTTCAAAGTATATATGCATACATCTAGTGGGTTAACTTATTGGAGAGGGAGCATAACTATTATTAAACATAACTAAAGTGCATCATGCATTCTTCAGTGATCTGGTCAGTGCAATAGTTCAGAACAGAGCAGCAGCCCAACACGTGCTCATTTGGTTAGATTGTGTTCCCTGATATCTATCAGCCAGTGTGTAAGAGGTCTGTGGTAATTATTCTGGCCGCTGGTGGTTTAGCGGTCTGTGAGGTGCAGATAGCAGCATGTGGATGTGTAATCAGGACCGATTGTAGGGATGAGCAGAAGAAGGACACGAGGTTCATACGGCCACATGGACATGCAAAGCAGCAGACACGCTGCAGGAAACAGCACTGCCATTGCATCACAAGACTCACACACTGGCTAATTGCTCATTAAAAAGCTGAACAAATTCTGAAAAATAAAAAAAGCTATATTTTTTCCCCCCATAGAGCTTTATATGCTCTGCTGTGTTCAGTCTGCTGATGAGCTTAACTGATCCTCTTTACTCAGGCTTAAGAACGGAGCAAATTATTCTCTCATATCGCCATCCACTTGCAAAGTTCATTTTAAAATTGCAACAAAATCTGAAGAAAACATCCTATTTTTCCTTATAAACATATGGTGCTTGTGTTGTTCTTGGTAACTGCAGAGTTTATATTTATACGGTCTTATTTGTGACCCTGGAGCACAAAAGCGGTCTTAAATATATTTATAGCAATATCCAAAAATACATTGTGTGGGTCAAAATTATTGATTTTACTTTTATGCCAAAAATCATTAGGATATTAAGTAAAGATCATGTTCCATGAAGATATTTAGTAAATTTCCTACCGTAAATATATTAAAACTTAATTTTGATTAGTAATATGCATTGATAAGAACTTCATTTGGAACTTTAAAGACGATTTTCTCAATATTTAGATTTTTTTTTGTACCTGCAGATTCCAGATATTCAAATAGCTGTATCTCGGCCAAATATTGTCCGATCATAACAAACCATTAATCAATGGAAAGCGTATTTATTCAGCTTTCATTAGATGTATAAATCTCAAAATCTCGAAATATTGACACTTAAGACTGGTTTTGAGGTCCAGGGTCACATTATAATATGCAATGCTGAAAGTGTTGGAGAAGACGGTGAGATCCATAAACAGTCAAATAAATTCAACAGGTAAATAATAAATCATCTTGATTTATGTGAAATAAAGTGCATTTTCAAACAAATCAACTGTTTCTGATCATCAATGACCTGGATGAAAGAAAACGGTCATGTTTTATTGTAGTGACAAAGCAAAAGCAGATCCATCAGTGCAGAGACTGTATTGAAAAGTTACATACATTGTTATTACTGCGTATTAAATCTAAAAACATTATGGGAAAATGACACCATGTTTTGAAGTAAATTGAATATTTATTAGAAATAAGTGTTGTCGTTTTTTTACAAACGTGATTAATATACAATTATACAAAAATACTTTGAAATGACAAATATGCCAACAGCCACAGTTCTGGCCTTTAAAGATTGGAGGAATATTTCAGAATTAAAGTCTGTTACTCTTCTATTTGAATTGACTTGACTGCACACTAGATTTAAAGCTCCAACATAAGCCTCTGCAGGTATAGTTTGATATCTAATGATTAAACTGATATTAATCAGTTAGATGCACATTATAGACCATGTTCATCTCAAGATTCAAGCTCATCACAACGGTGATTTGAAGACCATTTTACTCTGATACCAAGGACACATGACATGTATCTTCTTCCTGATATACCACAATATTATTATTATTATTGTTCAGGATCATTTCTGACATGCTCTGCTCATGTCTTTCAGGTATGTTAGTAACACTGTATTCTTAATTCAGATACCAACAGACTCACTGTTACTGTGTAATATTACACAACTTCATTCATTCAATCTCAGCACAAAATTAGATTTAGAAATCGATTAACCATCCTAGCATCTCTTCTCACGACTCGTTTGCATGAATTTGTGCCCCTGTTCATCAGTAGATGCAGATTCACAGTTTGGCTTTTCCAGGTGTCAGCTGCAGGTTCTGAAGTTTCATGGCCATTCCCATATTCCCAGTTATCTTTAGTTTTCCTTGGAAAAATGCCTTTAAACGAGAACACACGATTAACTCATTAAGGCTTCACAGAGCAGGGTTATTACAACTAAAGCCACAAAAGACATTTTTGGTACTTGAAATAAAATGTTGACTGAAATAATATTAAAAAAATAATCTAGTAGTCTGATTCACAAAAAATTAACTTATGACCCGGTTTGGTAACACTATTTAATAGGTATACAGTCATTATAATTTTATATTAATAACAGTTATCAATATAAAAATATATAGCATAAATGTTTTATAATAATAAATAAATGATATATATATAAACAAACATTTTACTTCAGCTAATAGACATTCTCATTTAGTTTACCTTGCAAATTTGTATGAAAATAACTAACACTGAAATAAAAATTATTATTTTTAAAGACATACAGATAATAAAAAAAACAATAATTGACTAATATTATAAACAAATTTAAAATCAAAACATAATATATAAACTATTTCAAAATATGAATAAAAACGATATTATCTCAGTGATACTAACATACACTGTATATGAATCCTAAATAAAAAGGTTATGATAATTTATTACTCCTCCCCCAACATTACATGTGAGTTTCTGTCCATTTCTAAATATCATGCGCATGACGGATTTGAGCTCTGAACGGTTCATCTGAAAATGACTCCCTTTCTGGAGGATTACTGTGAAAAGAGTGGCTCATTTTTGATGTCTGAAGTGATGAGGGTGGACGGGTGTAAATCTATTTATCATGCTCTGAGTCACATCAGCAGAGGATTGTGTAAAAGATTCCGCTTCACTCTGTGTCAGGAGGCGTTGTGTGCTTTAAAGAAATGGACATAATACTGTATGCATGTCATGCTAGCTAAAGCCAGGTCAGGGAATATCAAAGTAACCCAATGCTAATCTTTCCCCTGACATCAGATTCATCCTGATATCATTTTTTTATATGATATTTCACTCTATATTCCAGTGTGTCCTGCACAGCTTGTCAGCAGTGGCTCCTGAATCTACAGCTACGCAGCTAAAGGAGTCATATTTTACTCAAGTTTGCAGGACAAATTTGATTAACAAAAGAAAATGCACCTTTCTCGAGTCATCATGTGTGCTGCACACAAACACATACAGCATTTTTAATGAAGTCAACTAATTGACTCGTGAACTGAAATTATTATTTTTAATGAATCAAAAGCATAAAGCGTGATCAGCGTAATCCAATTCACAATCAGTAATACTGTACAATAGGTATAAAGTAAGCACTTACAGTAATTAATCCTTACAAATAATTGCATAATAATGACTTAGTTACAAATAATTTGGGAAACTATTAGTTTATGGTTTGTTCACTGTAGTCTGTAAAATGTAATACATTAATAGACTATATTCTTCCATTGTTTTGACTTATTTTAACAAATGATTATTGTTTCATTGTCTTAAATGTAAAGCGTTAGATGTTAACTATAACTAACTGATGTACAGTATTTTAACCCAGTAGTAAGCAGTTGTTAATGATTATCTGGAGAAAACTGTTCTCACATTAGATTAGGTCACAGAAAATACTAGATTGCTATTAATTGAGTGCTTTATACCTATGTTTATTAGACATTAATTACATTAATAGTAAATATTTACTTAATAAATAAAGATTTACTTTATAAATAAACCCTTTTTTTACTGTTGGATCTAAATAACTGGGCGAATATTTGTGTATACTGCAAAAATGTTAGACATTTACCTTATAAAGACAGCAAGACCATTTAAATTACAACCATAATTCATGTGTATGTCTAGATTATTAATATTTTTAACCAGTGTTGATTTTTCCGTAATCAATTTGTATGTACAGTACTTTGTAACAATAGCCGGTCTATAAAGATCAGGTTTTATTTTGTTATTGTAAATAATTATTGTACAAATTTGGGAAATTATCCATGCTTGTATAAACAAATAAATCATATTTGTAGCTATATAACTCCAGCCCGAATGGCTTGCAGTATCATTCATGTTGCATCTCTGGAACTTGAAGAACAAAAAAGCAAATAGTGTCAAAACAGGCTGCAAATCTTGTGTCGGCTGTAATACTTGAGGAGGTTAAATTAGCAGGCCAGGCGAACGGTCAGTGTTTCTGTAGCTCATGGGGCGAGGTTTAAGAGGGTCTAATCCTGCACCGCTGGCTCAAACTACACTGATACACACCAACTTATCAGAACAGCTTCAATGTTCAGAGGTCAACATGAAGAATAAACCATCATCAAACCGTACCGTTTGTGGATTCAACCGCCCCGTCATCAATTCAACCAGATCCGAGTCGGACATCGCGATGGTGCAGTCGGCCTTTTTACCTGCGCAAGAAGTAAACCGTGAAACATGTTCAACTGTGTCTCTTGGAGACACTGACTTCAGAGTTAAATCTAACCAATGACTGTTTAATGTGTAACGCAAAAGACGATTTACAACAAATATAAAAATAATAATAATAATAGATCTCTTGTTTTCCTTAGAATATCAAAAAGAATATTTAAAGAATATAAGAGTCCCTTATCATCACCAAGGCTGCATTTATCTGATCAGAAATACAGTAAAAATTGTCATTTTGTGAAATATTTATATTCTATAGCATTTCTATTTGAATATATTTTATAAATGTAATTTATTGTCAAAGCTGTATTTTCAGCATCATTACTCCAGTATTCAGTGTCCACATGATCTTCAGAAATCAGACTAATATGCTGATTCGCTGCTCAAGAAACATTATAATCAACGTTTAAAACGTTGTACTGCTTAGTATTTTTGTGAAAACTAATATTATTATTAATGAATAAAATGTCAAAAGAACAGCATTTATTTGAAATGTTAATCTTCTGTAACATTATACATGTCTTTACTGTCACTTTAAATAAAATGCTGAATAAATAATGCTGACACTAGTCTTTTGTTTTTATTCAAATGTAAATGTAAAGCTTTCAAATATTATTTTTTAAATGAATTTTCCAATAATATTCAACACAATGAGATCTAAACACACCTGCATCATTGGTCACCGAACCTTTGCCATTTTTGACATCCACGACCCATAATGCTTCACTTCCACCTGGCCCGTCCTTCACTTTGAAAGCGAAAACACCACCCATTTTCTTTATATATGCCTCTCCATCCTGTTAAAAATAATTACATAATTGAACAAATCTGAAGTAAATTGGATTAGTTTTTCACCTACTTGAAAACTCCTGTGAATCTCATTCTTCGTGGAATTTACAGCATGATATTGTATTATTTTTCATCTTACACTGGTGCAAATTATTTCTACAATAATAGCGCTGAAGATTTAACATCCACGCTGACTTCATTTAAAAAGTCATTTGCGATGTGATTTACCGTCCTCCAGGAACATGAGCTACGAGTCATTGTTCGATCTTATTTTTGGGTGTAATAGGTTTGCAGAAGCCACGGAGGCATTAATAAACCCTCTGTCAGTGTAGAGAGGCAGAGTCTGACGTGCATGGATGATAGATGAGATTATTACATTACGTTCCAGATGAATTACCTCCTGTAGCTTCTTCTCTATCTCCTTGAAGACCGTGTGAGCTTTGAAGCCTTTGAGGTCGCTGGTCGCGCTGGTGGCCACGGCAGCGATCCGAGAGCTGAGAAGGTTTAGTTTAGACAGTTTAACTCTGCTGGTGCATGTATGGTGTGTACCGAGTCCAAAGGCCTGGTTGTGATGCATGTAAAAGAACTACGGCATTTAACACAATTTAATACTTCAAATTCTAACGACTCATAACTTCACGAACTCTGTACTCATGCAGACTTCTATGTAATTATGTATGTAGGTCATATAGAAATATAATCTTTTGTACCTTGGATTTTGTACCCAGTGTTCAGTATGCTTAAACAAACATACAACAGAGCTGAACCATTCAAGCATACAACTAAATAAAAAATACAAGTGTGCACTGCTGTTCAAAAGTTTGGCGTTAGTAAGATTAAAGGATTAGTTCACTTTCAAATTACAATGTCCTGATGATTTACTCACCCCCATGTCATCCAAGAGGTTTATGAATTTCTTTCTTCGGTAGAAAATAAATGAAGGTTTTTGATGAAAACATTGCAGGATTTGTATCCATATAATTAGTTTCAAGGGACTCCAAACGGTTGAAGAATAAAGATACAGTTTCAGTGCAGCTTCAAAGAGCTATAAACGATACCAGACGATGAATAAGGGTCTTATCTAAACGATCGGTCATTTAAAAAATAATAATAATATACATGCTTTATAAACATAAATGCTCGCCTGTTCTGCGATGTGCGTCCCATACTTCACGTAATACGTAATGATGCTGAAAAGGTCACGCTTGACGTAGGCTTCATCTCATCTTCTCCGCCAAGTTCAAAATCATCCGACATCATTGTTTTACCTTTCAACTCCCTTTATTTGTAAACGGTGTTTGACTTAATATTTGCACGTTCAACTTGTAAACACTGACTCGGAGTCGGTACTTCCACCTACATCAAGCATGATCTTTTCAACGTATTACGTGAAGTCATGAACAGAGCAAGGCGAGCATTTGTGTTTATAAAGCATATACATTTATTTTTAAATGACTGTTTGTTTCGCTATATAAGACCTGTAATCATCGTCAAATGAATACTTTTATTCAGCAAGGACACATTAATCTGATCAAGTTGAGTTTTTAACACTGACAATGAATTACTTGAGCACCTAATAATCATATCAGAAGTATACGAGTCATTTTAAGAGTAAGAGTAGAGTGACGGCTGCTGAACATTCAGCTTTGCATCAAAGAAATAAATTACATTTGAAAAGATATTAAAATAAAAAAGTTATTTTTATTTATATTAATGTTTTACCTAATTTTACTTTATTTTTTATTAAAATCAATGCATCTTTGGTGAGAATAAGAAACATGAAAACGTTTTACCAAGTCCAAACTTTTGAACAGATGGCTGGGATTTTGTAAAAAAATGTCCGAAATTTGAATATTTAAAATATAAAAAAAAATAAAAAAATAAAAGTAATAACTGGATATAGTTAGGCCAGTCATCTCAATGCTCGTTAAGACAGGCCGCAACATATTTTAGCTTTAAACATACCTTGTTTCTTGAGGGAAGCCCATCCTGTAGAGAGTGACGACCACCGCTCCACCAAGACCGATGTTGTGCTGCAGGGCGACCTTTGCCCCGGGGACCTGCCGAGGCCCCGCCTCCTCCCTCAGCTGCCAGCACAGCTCTGCACACTGAGCCAGACCTGAGCCACGAAAGACGAAAACAGACCAGAGTTCATCCACCGCCTTCACTCGCTCTCAGTGTCACAGCCTCCTGCCTTCACTGGTTCTGTGTGAGCGTTTCTAGATTCAGTGACCTGATGATTCTTCTGTCCTCGAGAACAAAACTGCCAGAAAGTGGACCAGGTACTTTCTTGATGGGCTTTGTTCAATTTTAATTTATATAGCATTTTACACAAAGTAGTTGCATTGCCATATCTTGTGTATGTAACTATAATGTAAATGTTCTTTACATGCGATGGCATAAAACTAGGGATTCAAAATGGTTTACGAAATGAACAAAAACTGAATGCAATATTGACTTTTACACTGATGAAAATAAGGCTTTCAGGGACAAAAACAAAGTTTTTATAATGGCATAAATGTCCTAGATCACATCATTTTTAAAACGCAAAACTTCCTGGTTTATGTAGTTTTTGTCTACTAAAATTATTTTAGTAAGGCATTTTGTCACAAACATTACAATGCATTGACCACACTGTATTAATATCCCTCACAGCCTTATTCAGTCAAAAATGAAATACGCCGTTACCCTGACTAAGGTCTATTCGACTGAAACTGTTATTTAACCATTTAGTGTTATTATACCACACATTTTTATATTAAAGATAAGGCAGGTGATTTCAGAGGGGTTAGCAATAGCAAGCTAGCTTTGAAAGCATAAGATCCCACTCTCCAGCAGAATCAGTCTCCAAAGCCACGCCTCCTCCAAAACACATGATTGTGCTCCAGCAGACCAGAGGCTAACAGTGACACGATGAGAGACAGCATCAACACTGTCAGATTACCTCATGTCTCATTCACCGGGGAGAAAACATTACATTACATTCTCGCTGGAACGCGCTGATGGCGTATGATGTCTGCACGAACATGGTATGCAAAGACATTCGTTCACAGGCAAGTAAGCCCTCGGACCGAAGGATATGATGGGACAAACATTTTACGGTTCTACAGACGATAGAAATTAAATAAAATACAGTACATTTAGTGATTAGTGATACAGTAAATTTAGTGATTTTTATTGGGATGTAAAGACAACTTCAAACAGCATAACAAAATATATTTTGGCCCAAATCACCTTTGCTGCCTTTAAGCCATTTTTTTAACTAAGAGGACAAAAATGTCTTTCTGGCAGTAGAAAATATTTAATAAAATGTTTGCTAATGGTCACCTTTTAAACACTACGATCTCACACGGTCCAGTTAAGTCAGGACGTCTCTGTTTTCTATCACCACTGCAGTGAACTGATGAGCGTCTGCAGCGCTGGACGGCCGGTGACTTGACTCCACCTTAATCCTGAGGACTCCTGTGTTAAGCTCTTATCCTGTTGGGCTAATCTGCTTGCACTTTTGACCATTATCCCCAACAGGATAAGAGACTTAGAATAAGACCTTTTCAGTCAGACAGAGCAAGCTTGTGACTCCTAACTCCTCGTAGAAACGGTGTGGATTGAGTTCACGAAAAACTATCAAAGCAATTGAGAGCTGGAGAAAGAAATCAAGCACCTCAAATATCTTCAGATTACATCTGATCCATATGCCAAATAATAATCAGACCACTGTGATGATGACAAATGGATTTAGAAAACAATGTCAGTCCAAAAATGAAATCAAGTGAGTTTTAACCTCCTTCACCAGCATTGCTACGTATCTAATGTTCAGCGTTGAGAAAGATAGGAAGGGGCACAGAGATGGATGGATGGATGGAGAGGTTAAAAGGATTGACATTGAGAGTCAATTGTACTACACATGGTTTTATGACACAAACCAGTATATAATTAGAAGACAAACCAGTTTAATATTGCACCACACCAACTAGCAGTAACTCAAGCCAGCTGCAGATCCGATGTCCTGCTGGAATCTAGTGTTAATTCACTGATTCAGAGATGTGACTCCCCCTGCTGGTGGAGAGCCACATGCACACACAAACACCTCAGGGATGGACACGGTCACAGCAGTAATAGCCAAATGGTTGACCAAGTCACCATTCACTGACATTAAACGGACAAGCGTGAGTAGGACATTATTTTTATTTCTACTAGAACAACATTAGGGTGAGTAAATAAATACCAAAATTTAATTTTTGTCTTTTCTACAGACAACCACAGAAAATAAACTGGGTGGTGGGGGTAAATAAACTCCGTGGATGAAAGCAATTGTTTTCAGGTGTATTTGTTCATTTTATGGTTTTGAGATGCCTCTAATTTATTCTTATATCAGCAGCGGTCTATAATCTGCCAAGTTATTTCCTGCCAAAAGATATGCTATTTTTTTTTGCAGTTGGTTAATGATTAACTCTAGTTTTGTCTTTCTCTCTTCTTTCATTCTACACTTAATTGACTTGATATTGTCATGTGATATTGTTAGGCTGGATAACATCATCTGAACTTGTCATACTTTGGTTTTTAGTAAATTGATGCCACTGCTGTCAAGCTAAAATGTACCAGAGTTCTTTGGTTAGTAACGTCTTAAATTTTGGTCACACAAAGTTTACACAAATAGAACACTTTTATGGTACGTTGTTGTGTTGAGCTTGACAGAAGCCAGCCACAGTCTACTTCTGGAAAACAGCAGCATGAACACTGTGCTAAACTTCTCCTTTTGTGTTTCACAGCTAAATCAAAGAGAGTTCTGGAGTGACATGAGTAAATAATGATCCTATTAGTTCACCCAGATCTGCCATCGGGTGTGTTTGATTAACCGTACCTGTGGCTCCCAGCGGATGTCCTTTAGAGATGAGTCCTCCACTGGGATTTATCACCCATTTGCCCCCATATGTATTATCACCCCGATCAATCAGCTCACCGGCTTTACCTGCCAATGAAAAACAGATCATATTTTAAAACACGCTGCTAATCTAAGCTTACATTTTTGAAAGTTGAGCTAGAAAAGAAGCCGCCCATCTCACCCTCTGCACACAGTCCCAGAGCTTCATAGGTGATGAGCTCATTGGCAGAGAAGCAGTCGTGCAGCTCGATGACGTCAATATCTGACGGCTTCAGACCAGCGGCATCAAAGCACCTCTGAGCTGCAAGATGGGTCATGTCATAACCAACCTATGATGGACAGAGTAAAAAAAACATTATATTAGAAATAATGAAAAATGTCATATATAGAATCATACTTTAAAAGCACAGCTCACACAAAAATGAAAAGTATGTCATAATTTACTGAGCTTCTAAGACTTTCTGTCATCTGTGGAACACTAAAAAATTATATTTTGATACAAATAAGTTTAAGTTCCCAATGATGTCCAATTGTATTTTTTGCCTATTTAATGGAAGTCCAAGGGAACCAAATCTGTTTAGATATGAATATTACTCAAAATACATTTTTTACACAGAAGAAAGACACATGAGGGTGAATAAATGTCAAAATGTTCATTTTGGGGGTACACAATAAAACATAAAAAATAATTAAATGTAAAAGTTAGTTTTTAGGCTGAGTGCTGCTCAACAAGATACCAGCTACCCTTACCATTTTCATACAGCTGTTTTCCTCAAAGGTACTGCTGAGGTCTGTGACCATTTCCTGAGCAATGATCTCCACAGCCTTTTTCTCCAATCCGTTCCTCCTCACAAAATTCTCACTGGCCAGAACCGCAGCTCCCGCCCCATCGGATGTCGGGCTACAGGAAAATAAGAGACGATATGAAAATCTGCTTGTGTTGGACCGGATGATGGACCCACCACAGTGCACAGTTTAACAAGCTAATAAGATCATAACGTTTCTTAAAATAATAACATTTAATAAATAAAACAAGTAGTTCTTTGTTGAGGACAAGGAGTGACACTTTAATAAAACTGATAAGGGATAAGTTAAAAACAATGAATTAATTAAATAATTCATTTACATATTTAAAATGGTTTATTTAAATTCATGTTTTAAAAATGTAGTTAAATAAAATAGCAGATAAATAGCAAATCAAATGGAAAGCCAATAAACTTTTGACTCAATGTTAAGAGACGTCTCTCACGTGGCCACTTAAAGTATGACAGAACAGACTGTAAAAAAAACAGTAAGGAATGACAAGAGAATCTTTTACCTTGCACATCAATAAACACACATATTATTTATGTCTTGTGGCTAAACTATTAAAACAATTAGTGTTTTAACAGTTATGGATTGGCTTATTCACACAGCTATTGTAATTGCTATTGCACAACAGCTATTGTGCTTCAAATATTTTCATGTTTTTTTTTTTTTAAGAAAAGGAAGAACAATTATTTTTTGTGGTAAACAACAATATGTTACAAGTGCCATCGACTGAGATCAACTTGTGCTGCTGAACTATGAATATTAAATACTAATAACTGCCATGCTTTTGTGGATATTCCAGCCATGGCAACAACCGGACTCTCTGCTCACTCTCCGGTGCACTTACCAACACTGTAAGAGTGTGAGGAACTCAAAGACCTTCCTGGAGTTAATGACCTGCTCCAGACTATATTCATCCCGGAACTGAGAGTATCTGAGTGAGAACGTGTAGAAGAAGAAAGAGGATAAAAGACTGAATGTGTCGTTCTGTTACCTGTGATATGATAAAAGATTAACGTTGACATTTCCTTTATAACAAACTCATTCAAACTTACGGATTATTGGTGGAATGCTTGTGGTTCTTCCAAGCAATTTTGGCAAAATGCTCTGGTTTCGTGCCTAGAGAAGACACAACGTTGCATTGCAGGAGTCTGAGTAGTTGCCTGGATCGGTCTAAATCGCTCATATTACACACTGAAGGCTTTACGGAGATCTTACCATACTTCTCCATGTGTTCTCTTCCTGCGTTACCGAACATCTGAGGTGCAGCTGGTGCCGCCGCCACCCCGTAACGGTTGATCATCACCTCCATGTGCTTGTCCATAGGGTTGGTTCTGTCCATATACTGCAAACCCATGAGATGGCATGAGACACAGGCTGATTTGCTTTATCACTGGTTTTATAACAGAGCTGCACTCACACCTTTGAGGATAGTGAACCTCTTTCCATCTTCTCAAAGCCCAAGGCAAGAACACAATCAGCCAAGCCTGAGTGCAAGAAATGTGTATCAAATACACTACTGGGCAAACGTTTGAAATCACTGTTTAAATTATTTTTGAAAGAAGTCTCTTTCCAGCACACCAAGATTGTATTCATTTGATCAAAAATACTGTCAAACTGTTTTCTATTTGAATATATTTTAAAATGTAATTTATTCCTGTGATGCCTGTGATTGTTCTTCTTTTTTTGCAGCGTTTAATTTCACTCAAGAAATAAAGAAAACATTTTTTTTTTTTAATTGGTGAATTTTTCTTTGACTTGAATTGTGATTTAATACCAGTCGAAAGTCTGAGGAAAGTACGATTAAAAAAAGAAAGGAAAAGAAAGTAATACTTTTATTTAATATGGGCTAAACATTGACAATTCAGCTTTGCCATCACATTAAATAAAATTAAATATTTTAAAAATATATTCAAACGGAATCAGTCCTTTAAATTGTAATTATATTTCATAGCAGCACTGTTTTTACTGTATTTGATCATACAAATACATCTTTGATAATTATTATAAAAAAAAAAATTAATAAATCATACCAACCACAAACTTCTGAAAGGTACAGTGTGTTATTTTCATTATTGCGGTTCAATAAATACATAATAATTAATTTTAAAAAGAAATAAATGAATAAAATAACTGAACTCCTTCTATATAGACTTTAGTGGCCTTCTCACCTCCCTGAATGAGCTGACGGGCCATAAAGAGCGCCGTGGAGCCGGTAGAGCAGTTATTGTTGACGTTGATTATAGGGATCCCTGATAAACCCAGACCATGATAAATAGCCCTCTGACCACATGTTGAGTCACCTGGAGAAATACAGAAATAGCACATAACACTGACATCAAAAAACATGCAAGCCAAGGTGTAAAGCATAAAACCCTGTTGACATGTCATATTATATTGAATACTGACAATAAGTATAGCATACCATACACATAGCCTACACAGGCTTGTTGGACGGCACTGTACTTGACCCCAGCATCCGCCAGCGCTTTCTGTCCTGTGAATCAAAAACATTCATATCTCTGCGATACAATGTGCTGAACATTTGAACAAGGTTCATCAACTGCACCTGCTTCTTTAGCCATGTCTGGGTAATCGATGTCTCTCGCACCCGGCTTTTCAAACTGAAAAATAGCACAAAGAAGGACTGACTGAAAAAGGCTCTTTAGAAATATGCTTGACATTTTGCCCAATATGTTTATATTTATCAAGACATTTATAAAATAAACTTAAACCTCATATGATATGAAAACCCTTCCTGAATTACATGTATGCAGGAACATTGAACTCATACTGAAGAGACTGATGTTTCACATGGAGCAGGTTTACCTCCTCCTTACTTGTAATATTTTAATAAAACATACATTATATCCAAAGCCGAGTGTCTTTTTAGTTAGTTTTTATATATAAATTTTACTTTTACAACTAACAGGCTTTGCCGTTAACTTCACCACATTGTGTTCTGTAACAAGCTAGGCTGCATTACAGTTGCCTTTTAGCGAACAGACCATTACAAGACGCGCAACTATCAATTCAGTCGATGTGTTTACCTTTGTCATTCCCACCCCGATGACAAAACCCTGTTCTTGCAGCGCATCTTCAGGTCAGCGTTGTGACAGCTCGACTGACGCTAAAGCTACACAACCGCAGCGCGGTTATAAACACAGTGCAGACTCCGCCCTCAGGTGGCGCGCTATCCTCAGACACGGTCAGCCACATCCATATTTAGACCTGAACGTTTAATTATTATAAAATAATCGGCATAGGAAAAGACAAGGTTGTCCGTTTTCTCCTTTTAGACCTGTTAGCAGCTGAATATAATTATTCTTCATCTCAAGAAAGGATATTTTCAAGGTATTACAACATAAAATAATTTGCATTGGTGGTTAATACTGAAGCTTTAAATTTGGCAAAAGGTTTTGTACAAATGAGCCAAAAGACAGTGGTGCAGGGTGTGCAATATCATCTGAGATAATATAATAATTGTTGTTTTAACGAGTGCTTTTCAGAATGATTCAGTCTGTTAAAATGCGTTTAGAATGATCACAAAATTGAAGATATAGAAGCAGAAACATTTTTTATATTTATATATAATTTAATATAGTAAGTCAATATCACACGAAGAATGCCGTTTTCTCAAAAAAATCACCATGATTACATAGACTCAATAGCATTTTTTCTTTTACACAGTTAAAAACAAGAAGTTAATTAAGAGACTTACGTTTTAGACACCATATTGCCTGTTTTTGCTCTATTTCGACAACAAAATAATAAAAACACAGTTTTGCGTCTCTGACTCTGAGCATTTGCTCAATAGCATTTGAAAAATTCTATCATAAATGATTCTGTTCATCTAGTGACTTACTGACACACCTACTGGTGGTTCTAATTTATTAAAAGTATCTTTTGATTATTATTATTATGACTATTTTTCACTACAAAATGGACTCAAACAAAAAACCAGTCTTAAGTATTTGGGGTATATTTGTAGCAATAGCCAACAATACATTGTATGAGTTAAAATTATACATTTTTCTTTTATATTTAAAAATCACTGTAAATCATATCATGTTCCATCAATATATTCTGTAAATATCCTACTGTAAATATATCAAAACTAGGAGCTTAATTTGAACAACTTTAAAGGAGATTTTCTCAATATTTGGATTTTTTGCACCCTCAGATTCCAGATTTTCAAATATTGTCCGATCATAACAAACCATACATCAATGGAAATATGATTTATTCAGCTTTCAGATGATGTATAAGCTCATAATTTAGGAAAATGGACCCTTATGGTTTTGTGGTTCAGGATCACATTTTATGTCTTATTTATCAAAACATTATTTCTGCATTTGTAACTGCAGGCTAAATGCATTCATGTCAGTGTGTAATACATCTACGCCACTTCAGATGAAGCTTCTGTTTCTGCATTGCATTGCAAAGATTTAATTTTGTTGATACTGATTTAATTTGCCTGGTAACATAATGCCCAAATTCTTATATTTATTAACTGATTTAATTAAAAACACCTATTTTTGAAATTTATAGGCCTATATCCCAGGTGTGTCAAACTCTGGAGGCTCAAATGTACTGGGCCGCAGCCCTAAAGAGTTTAGTTCAACCCTGCTCCAACACACACACCATGTGTTTTCAAATAAGCCTAAATGATTAGTTTACAGATGTGTTTAATTAGGGTAATATCTACACTGTGTAGGGCTGTGGCCCTCCAGGAACTGAGTTTGACATCTTTGGTCTCCCATTTTTCCTCCCTCCCATTGTTAAAATGTAACTAAGTAATTTTACTCTGAGTAAATTTTAAATGAGCTACTTTTACTTTTACTTGAGTATATTTTTAGACTGGTACTTTTACTTGTACTTAAGTAAAATTTCAGTAATGTAATGGTACTTTTACTTGAGTAGAATATTTTTGTACTCTTTCCACCTCTGATTTCAATGTAAACTATGAGCACAATGTAACGAGCTTTCTGATTGTGTAACCCACGTTCGCTGTCATCTTGCACAGTAACCCATGACACATTTAATTCAGGGTCATTTACCGATATCCTGATAGTTTCTGTGAATGCCTGAAGGACTTTAGCTCTGTGTAGTGATACAGTTACTCAACACAGGCACAGTGAATCTCTGATAAGAAACGCTACAGTATTGCATAACTCTTTTTTTTAATGGCGATCAAACACTTTATTCAGACACCATGCAGTCTACCTTTAGCAATAAGGCTAAATACTGCACATACCATAACTAAACAACGTGCTACATGTAATATTTTAATAAAACATATTATATCCAAAGCCACCGAGTGTCTTTTTAGTTAGTTTTTATATATAAAACTACAACTCCAACAGGCTTTGCCGTTAACTTCACCACAGTGTGTTCTGTAACAAGCTAGGCTGCATTACAGTTGCCTTTTAGCGAACCAGACCATTACAACGCGCAAATATCAATTCAGTCGATGTGTTTACCTTTGTCATTCCCACCCCGATGACAAAAACCCTGTTTCTTCTTGCAGCCATCTTCAGGTCAGCGTTGTGACAGCTCGACTGACGCTAAAGCTACACAACCGCAGCGGGTTATAAACACAGCGAGCTCCGTCCCTCAGGTGGCGCGCTATCCTCAGACACGGCCACCCACATCCATGTTTAGACCTGAACGTTTATTATAGATAATCGACAGAGGAATACAAGGTTGTTTTATGACTGTTTTCTCCTTTTATTTTCTGTTAGCAACCAATTATTAGCTCTTAGAAAGGATATCAAATATGCAATATCTATGGGAAAATAATAATTTAAGCTATGTCAATTTGCAGATGATACAACACTCTTTCTAAAAGATATACATGAAGTTAATAAAGCTGTTGATTGTATTAATGATTTTTCATTTGTATCAGGATTATGCATGAATCTGAGTAAATCTGTTATTTTTCTATAAAAAAACAGCAATTTATCAAATATAGTACATATCTACATTTACATTTAGTCATTTGTGACGCTTTTATCCAGCGACTTACAATTGGGGAGTACATAAAGTGATTAATCTTGAAGAAAACATAATATCTATTTTGTGTTGCTTGTTTAGAAAATGTAAACACAATTTTACTATAGTAAAAGTGTAGTAACGTTTTTGGGCGTATTGATATTTGTATAACCAGTTTTACATCAAATACCATGGTTAAACTGTGGTTAGTATAGCAAAACCGTGGTAATTTTTGGTGACCATGGTTTTCTATAGTATAGTTTTTATTTTTTATAATTATTTAAAGTAAAATCTGTTTAATTTTGACCTATTTTTGTTTATTACTATGCCAATAGTATATTTTTTCAGTATTACTATTCATAATACTTCAGCAGTGCTAAGTAACAATTACGATTGCATTACTGGTAACAATTTGCACATTTAGCCTTTGATGTTTATACTGATCTGTGGTTCAGATAGAGACTATTCACCTCAAAACAGGAAGCCAAGCAGTAAACCCCCAAACGGTAAATATGTTATCATAGAGACTAGCACTTACTCATTAGCTATCGTTACCTTTTTATTAGAACACTAGTATCTACTCCAACTGCTACTAGTAAGATTTTGCATTTTAGTAGTACATTTACTAGTGAATATTTGTTCCCTAATCTAAATAAATAGATTATCCTATGACACTATATTTCTATAGTAGTCTTCTGTTTTTGCATTTCAGTACTTAAAATTTGAGCAATGAAATAAATCTCAATTCTGAAGTGGGCTGTCTGATGTTTGAATAAACATCCCTAGTGAAAATTACATTTATTAAAAGTATTTGAAATACATATGTCACGCTAAGTATACTATTAAAACATTTTTATATTTATGTACTTAATAAAATTATGCAATTGTACTTTTAGTACACTAAACTCGCATACTTAAAATCTGCTAAATTGGAACAGCTTTTGTACTGAATGCTCTTTTATTGTGCAGAAGTAGTGCTGAAGTACAATTAAAGATATATTTAATATATTTGATTGTGATGAAGTGGAACTATTGCATGCATACTTCAGGTACACTTTAAATATTTAGCATTTAAAGTCTGATATTATTCAAAGATCATACAATCCTCATCAAAAGTAACATTAAAACACATTTTAGACTTAATATGGAGAAAAGTGCAGTGTGCACAATTAATATGCCACGTAAAGATTAATTATAGCTTTTATATCAGTAAATATGTTAATAGATTGAACTATAATTAGTATGAAATAAATGTATTTTAAACAGATGATTACTTTTTACTATGGATAGTACACCTACTAAATTTATAATTAATGTTTTAAAATATCTCATTGATGATTCAGCATTGTAAAAATACTTGCCATGTGTCATAATGGCATGCAAAAATATTAATTTTATTAAAAACTTAAAAGTATTTAGCTGGGTTGCAAGCCCACATAAACACACAAGATTATCCAATCATTCCACACTTTATTATTGTAGTATCGTATAATCAAACATACTGTCCGTCTTGCATATAATAAGCTTTTCACCAATCAGCACTGACTAACAAGAGTCAATTTAAATCTTCATTCAGATGTTCTTCAATCAGACCTCTTTATTTTCAGCACTTGATGAATTGATGTGTGACCTCATAGATGCCCACAGACTCCGTGGCCTTCTCATCGTAGTCCGTCCAGTCCTGAAACACAGAGGAAAGACTGTTACGACCTCCTGACTGAACTAGAAGCCGTGAAATGACTCGGAGATTCATACTTTCTCTTGCAGGTTGATTTCAGGGAACTGGGTGGTTGTCTCTGCTCCACTAGCGGCAAAACCAGCCTGTAGAGAAACAAGGTGAATGTTTATGTGCTTTATGCAGACTAGAGTAAAGCTTCTGAAGATAATTTTACAACTACATAATTGTATACACTACCATTTAAAAAATGTAGGGTAAGCAAGTTTTTTTTGTTATGCTTCTGGGGTCTTTCATGCACAAGTAGGCTGCAATTATTTGAT
Source organism: Gymnocypris eckloni scoliostomus (assembly GCA_027564155.1). Classification (NCBI taxonomy): domain Eukaryota; kingdom Metazoa; phylum Chordata; class Actinopteri; order Cypriniformes; family Cyprinidae; genus Gymnocypris; species Gymnocypris eckloni. The sequence continues at coordinate 27,895,114 of CM050422.1, read as the reverse complement.
CAAAACTACATAAAATATTGAAATACTTCAAATTAAAACACTGTTTTATTCTAAAATGTAATTTATTCCTGTGATGCAAAGCTGAATTGTCAGCATCATTACTCCAGACTTCAGTGTCTGTCTTCTTATAATCAATGTTGAAAACTGTATTTTTGTGCAAACCATGGTACATTTTTTTAAGGATTTCTTGATGATTGGAAAGTTCATTTATTTGAAAAGAAATATTTTTGTAATAAATCATTTTTAATACATCCTTGCTAAACAAAAGCATTTATTTAAAAACTACGGGAATGTATGTAATATCTCACCTGAGGTTGAAAGTCGACTGGTTCCAGACCACGACACTCAAACTGGACAATTGTCTTAAACCTTTCGCTGTCTTCTAACTTTAGAAGAGAAAATACATGCACCGGCAACATCAATAAATAATATATATGCATATATGCAACTATACATATTAATATGCAACTGCATAATTCACTGTGCATTATGGCTTATAAAATAACAAACAAAGAATGATGTATTCTCTTACATTGTAAGGCGTAATTGTGTCCTTCAGGATATCTGGAAACAGTCAGACATCCACTTAAGTCAAATAAGACATTCATGTGCACTTACCCAACCAAAAATATAAAAACACCAATAGAGAAAATGTTATTATGCAACTTTTGTAAGCATTTTATCAGCACGTTTACTAGCTAGTAGACTGGTTACCAATAGAGTTTTCCCGAGAACACAGCTTGCACTTCTGCACCATGCTAGCACTCCCTCGTCCTCCTTTCAGTGGCATGCTGTCCTGAAGAGAGGAAAGGACCAGCCGTCACTATACAGACGTTTCTATGCACTCAATTTAGTAAACATGAGTCACACAAGTGAAAAAAGGGAAGGTGAGATTTTGAATGAATAAAAACTTAAATATAAATGAAAAACAAAATGCATTAAAAAAATAAAATCATACTGTTTTGGAACGTTATGAGGGTGACAGAATTTATTTCTTAGTGAAATATTTATTTCATATGCAGTGTGGTAGTCTTATACTTTGAAATTATTTTAAAAGCAATTATTCAATATTTTTTTACACATTTTGCAACAGAAATTAAACCAAAAAAGGGACATAAAAATGCATTTCAAAACTGCCTTGAGGGGAAAAAAATTAAATGCATTTTATGACACTTTTTTGAGAAATAATGAAAACGCAGCACAATGAAAATGAAATGAAAAATCACAATGAAAACTACGTGTCTGTTCCCTTTTCGGTGATTTATTGAATATTATTAATTTTCTTGCTAAATGTAATAGAAAAAAGTCATTTTTAAAATAGTAAAGATAAACATATCTTCACTGGCACAGCTAAAAGCATGAAAGCATCTCGCAACAATACTAGTAGATGATGCAAAGCAGTTATTGGCTGTATTTCCCAGACTTTGCAACCTACCAGTAAGTTGATATACTGCCATTTATCCGACACCTCGCCACAGTTCCCACACTTCATCTGCCAGCACAGGAGGCAGTTATTAAACATGTCACTGAATCATGTGGCCACCTGAACAGTTTTCAGTAGTACACATTATCAGTATTCATCACATTACGAATGATACTAAGTCAACATAGTTTTAGATCCTGAAAAGTGAAGTAAGTCCACTGACAGCATGTCACACGAGCACTTTACCTTTAAATACCAGCGGAAATCATCCCCCACCGGCCTCACGTTTGTGACATTCTCCAAAGTGGCTTTAAACTGCAATCCAAATTTCTATAGATAAAAAGACATAGTAAGCGAAACGGCTATTCATTTATTTATTGTATTCCCCATGTATTCACACACATACCCCCATATTGAGCCACGCCTCTGCTGATATATATACGCCAGCTACGTATAAAGAGCGCGACGGATGCCACTGTAGCAGCGCGGCCTAGCGGACACGCGCGGTATTACACGGATAAAACCAGGTCAAAGAGTGGAACAAAGAAACAAACAGTGTATAGTTTTATTATTTTATTCCACCACAACGTAATGGATCATTTTGTTTCAACAAATCCAGATGTAAATAATTAATCCAGTGAAAAATACGTACCAGAGAATCATGAGGGCGAAAGTAAACAAGCTTACACTGAAGTAGTGTGTAAAGGGTTACTAAAATAAGCATAATTCAAGTACAAACGTTTCTGTTGTTAACAGGTATTTCATGTATTCCCTTACTGTGTCTGTTGATAGTAGTAATTAGGGATCAGGTATAATTGGGGTAAAATACTTTATGCACACCGAGATATTGTAGCACCATTTCTTGTAAAACTATTGTCAACAAAACATGACGAAATGTGTCATGTCTTATGTACCAAATACTACAATTGTAAGAAGCACAACAACATTGAGATTCAAGTAGAAGGCTACAAAAACACAGAATATAAAATGCTTGAGTACCATGTTGCCATCATTACAAAATACACATCAAAAGGGCCTCAAATATGAGGTACTACGTTTTTTCTTTTGTGGATGGAACAACCCACCCAACCTGAGCACAGACTTCAAGTATGTATGCAAATAGCACTGAAATCTAAGTGGTCTCTACTTTCAGTCGAAACAAATATTTCCAAACTAGTCATTTATTTTCGGAGTAGCTAAGAATGCAGATAGACACGCTGACAGGTGCAATCAAACATAGCACTTTCAAAACCCTGTAACAGCAAACAATCATCCACAACAACAACATTTCAAATGCAAAATACAAATAATAGTGACAATAATAAAGGCATTTCAGCTCCTGCATCCCTTCATTGTGATTGGATGAATGGGGTGTACACTGTTATTATTCAGTTCTGCCCTCTCCTCAATGGAGGCAAGGGCCACAGTGAGGTCAGTGAGGTCGACTCGACTCCGAGGGCCGTCTTTGTCTGGCGGGTCCGTGGCCGTTCTGAAAACCGCTCTGTCGTTTGGTGAATCCTCCGTTCAGGATATCCTGAATATGCTGCACAATCAGATTAATAGCCACTAGAGAAAGGGCGATACAAGTACATTGAGTTAAATCTCTCCAGTGTGCATTTCATATCAAATAACTAGTAGCCTACTGACTCACCGTGATTGTCTGCTCCTCGGGGGATGATGACGTCTGCATACTTTTTGGTCTGCAAATATAAATGTTCAAGATCATTTAGGGCACAGAGAATGAAGTAACAGTGAGGAAGGTGTCAAATTTGTATACGTGATACCTTGTCTGAAAATAAAGCGCAGCTATAATAATGGAGAAGTGAGGTTTTGTTCAGGATACTCACAGGAAGACAGAACTCCTCAAAGGCTGGCTTCACAAACGTGATGTACTGGTTCAGAACCTGCTCCAACTCTCTGCCCCTCTCATTGATGTCCCGCAACACTGATAGAAACAAGGAAACACACTTAGTGTATAGCCCCGAGCGGTTTAACCAAAGCTTTACGCTCATTTTACCTCAATAAAAGCTATTATTGCTGGAAGTTCCGAGCAAAGAAAAGAGTTTTATATATATATATATTACTTTATTTAAAAAAATCAAGCATATTACATACAAATGAAAGGTACTTTATCTCATTAATTATTTTATGATTTTCATACACGTAAAACACATAAAGTTAGATATATACTTAATGTTATCATTATGTTCCTGTTTAACACTGTAAAGCTGCTTTGACACAATCTGTATTGTATAAAGCGCTTTATAAATAAAGGTGCCGTAACTTGACTTACATGCATTTTTTTCTATTGTAATATTTAATATTTCACCTTCAGTTTTAGTACTTACATTTATTGTATTTTATTTTATTTAGCTCCGAAGGCAACCTACCCAGTTTTTGTTACATTTTTTTGTTGTGTGTGTATAATGTTGTGGTCAAAGACACATATTTATATATTATTATATACATACACATGCCTATTGTGCATGTATTTATTTTTATATATATATATATATATATATATTTATTTATTTAATCGTATTTTTAATTCGCAGGTCAGTTCAAACTTGAACTTTGGAATGCAGCAAAAAGCTAAACTTATTTGCATTTACTGACCCTGACAACCCAGAGAAAATCACTCATTATAAATCAACAAAGCTCATAGATCTACTCTACTTAGGAAAAGAAAGACAAAAAGCACCACTTAAACCAAACTGCAAGTGAAATGTCAGTCAGGTCATCTACCTCTTCGTGAGAGGCGCGTGTCCGGGTCTGTGTCCACAAACAGCTTCATTTGGAACAGATCTCGAACCTCTTGTGAGTAGAACATGAGAATCCCCTCAAAGAGAACCACATCTGCAGGATACACGGTCACAAACTCATCCTTCCTGTAAGAGGTGTGCAGAACATGATTCATAATACGTCCAACAGCGATCCACCCATCAAAACACCCACAGTAGCAACTCGTGACGAGACCGAGAGAGCAGCGCTGACCTGGAATGAGTAACGAAGTCATAAACTGGGATGTGCACAGTCTCCCCCTGAATGATATCACGCAACGTCTTCATGACCAGCTCATTGTCAAAAGCATCTGTGAATGATGGAAACAGTGATAAACAGATTATCCTCTGTAAGAAACTCTTCAAAAAACAATATCATTTTCATCTTTAATAGGAATGTCCATAAAAGTAGTCCATATGACTCGTCTCTTCAGAAACAATATGCTAGATTTTTGTAAGGATTGAACCAAAATTGAAGACTAACAAAACACCATTGGTTCTTATATGCATAGTAACCTTGTGGGCCGTTATTCCCCTCCCCCATTCCATGAATACATTAGTATATTCTAACTTCTTTAACAACATTAAAGTACCTGGGTGGTCGAAGTTGAACTGGCCCTTGAGCGCCTTGGCTTTCTGTTCAGGTGTGAGCTCCCTGTAAAAGCTGTCTTGACTGAGGATGACCAGCTGCCGCTGGTGACGGTCAATCTTATTCTGGCCCAACAGCTCCATGATCTTCTCACATACTGAAGACTGAGAGGACGCAAAACCACTTAGTAAGTGCTAAACTAGAAGCTACACAACCTAACACCACAGTGTTTGTTATTCACTTTATATATCATATTTGATACACAAACTACCAAGCCTTCTAAATTATCAGCATGATCCAAAATCCAGAAAAACCTGTTTTACACAATCTGCCGCATGCCTTCTGTAAAAGGCCTTCTAGTTTAATTCTAAAGAAACGTTCCCCTGCAGGTATACACATTTTTACTGTGAAATCTTCACTGATTTTTATATGAACTTAACATGAAAACGTTATATTGTTAGTAATATTTAATTATGAACACTTACTGGACTGCACAGATTTTACTCGATTATCCATATGTCATTATTTAGAAAATCTAAAGCGAGTACTAAATATGATACATAAGGCTTTTGAATTTGAGGAATGTTTATTTGCACATCTCTCAACCATATTTGCAATGTTTTATCCCTCAAAAATAAAACTACAGAGTTTTGATCACAAAACTAAGCTTTTAAATGTAATCTTACTAAGGCATAATTATTGGGAGATATAAAGTGAAAACTGATATTCATAATATGCATTTTATGCAAGTAATCTGTTATAATGAAATGAAGATCTCCAGATTATCATATATGATATGAGCCATAAAGGCTTGATGTATCAAATACGATACTAAAAACACACATATGCACATTTTTTTCCTAATACATTTATGCATTTAGCAGACGCTTTTATCCAAAGCGACTTACATGTTATATGTCTAGATTCAATAAAATAGATAAAAAAAAAAAAAGCTTTTCTGACTATTAGTTCATGTGTCAGGCTTTACTGAGTTAAACGAATAGTTCACCTAAACATAAAAACGGTGTCATTTACTTGTCCTCATGTTGTTCCAAACCTGTATGACTTTTAGTGTTTGTAGTCCATACAAATGGAAGTCAATGGGAACCAACACTGTTTGACTACAAACATTCCTCAACATATCTTTATGTTCCACACAACATAAAAAGGGGAGCAAATGATGACATAACGGTCTTAGTTTTTGGTGAACCATGCTTCTAACTCGTACAATAGACATAGGAGACTTCTCTGCAGACATGTGCTGTGTGAACTCAGTGGGGGGGGGGGGTCCCATGTAAGGAAATCCAGCGGGGAAGCATGGCCTCTTCTTCAGCGGCCAAGTGTGTATTTCAAATCTGGGCTCACTTATTATTTGTCTGGATGATAAAAATACATTTTGATTCCGCCATTATGTGCAACCTTTCAGAGGCACTGAGCATAAAGCAACCACATTTCGACACTAAGTAACACGGTTTAATGTGCTAACGGGGTTTTACACGCTCAGGGGTAATTGTTTAGCGGTCGAAGGGAAATTTCCTGTTCATTATGATCAGTGAAACGGGGTCGTTGCGTCAATGTAAACATCCTACGCTATTGTGACGTCACGTTCCCGCAACTTTCCTTCGTCTACCCTGCATGGAGGAAGTGGGACTTTTTAAAATTTTTAACAGCTACAACAAAACCACTTTTAAACCAGGATGGCAATATAACTAAACCTCAGATTTAGACATTCGAGGTCGCTTCCAAGCAAATAAACGACGACAGGACAAGAGATGATTCAAAACGCTGCGCCACGTGGAGCTAAAACATGATTTATCATCAACATTAATAACGATTATAAACACGAATCTGGACACGTCTTAAGAAAAATATTAGTTGTCGGCTAGTTTAAGTTTAACGTTCTTTTCACGTGTTAGATATTAATTTATTGTTTCCACTTCCAGTATTGAAGCAAATTACAAGTAATATATAAAGTTTTGAAATGAGGTGTAAAGTTTTGACCTATAGGATATATGGGAGTTCATTTTAAAATCCCATATGTTGTAACGTTATTTCTAAAATCGCTTTCTTATAGTTCATTGTGAGCTGGCTGGAGGCACCGGCGTCACAGAAACCCCCGTTAACCTAACATGATAGTAACGGTGTCTGTACGGTTCCTGATAAAGCTCAAACCTTTCCGCTGGCGGTGCCTCCAGCCACACCGATGAGGAACGGCTGTCGGATATCGTGTCCGTTCTCCGCTCGGTCCTTCAGGTGTGTTTCACTGTCGCCAGCCATGCTTGCAGTGGGAGCACACGACGAGTGTGTGTCGAAATCCTAATAATACACACACAGCGCTCCTCCTACTGTTCCACGCACTGCTTTTTCCTCAAAGTTAATGCAGAACTCGCATTGCAAGCTTTTCTCTTCTTTCGTTTAGTCCTGTTTATACATGTTCAATTCACCCGTATTTGTAAAACATAAAAAAAACATTCATAATATATGTATTTTTTCAGTTTATCATTACACATGGATAACAAGTACCATTGAAATATTCTTTGTTTGTGTTCTTTTTTTACTTAAGTAAATTTAATATACATTCATATATCTCTAAATACAAGTCCCAATATGTTCTAATTAATGGCATCACGTATGAAAAGTCAATATAAAAAAACTGATTCTGCCTCAATTAAAATATGTGTACAACTAGGCCAAACTGGTAGGTTTATCGACAGGGAATTTCCGTTATCCCCTATGAACATTTACCCTATGAAAAAAAAATGACTACATATTCCAGTGATTTATCATATGTATTTCCATAATAGCATTCCGTTTGGATTTAAAGGATAGGTTTATTTCACAGTGATATAAACTTTACAAAATAACCAGGTACTGTCAGCATCAACATATTTAGAGACAATAAGGTTCACTCCATATATTTGATGTAATATTTTTAAATTACATTTACGTTTCTTTATTTTTTCGGAGTCGTCAAATGACATCATCAAGAAGAAACCAATGAGAGTCGCTCTCGCGTATAAGCCCCGCCCTAAAATGCTCGAGCATGGCTGTGGCTGGACTGATCCGCTGACAGTGACGCTTCACTTCGGACCTGCTGCAGGAGGTGAGTGAGGTGAACGACACGTCTGCCAGTGTCACAGCAAAACCCTTTCTTACTAACGTTAGTATTTTCAATCTTAAATGCAACACTTGCTGTGTGGTAGGTTGCATTTAAGCGGACGGCTGATGCTGTTCCTTTCGACTTTTACTGACTTTTATAGCAATAGCATAGTCGTGAACTTATATATACAAATAATTTGAACTTTATTATTATTATTATTATTTTAAATCTCTTCTAATTTATGCTTGACTGTTTTATTTGTATTGCTGTAACACTATTTTCGTGCAAAATCTGAGAAGATCCGGTTTGTTGACACTCTTCCAGGGGGTCAAAGTTCAGTGTTAGGCAGTTGAAGATGGCCCTGTTGAGCTCTCTCCGGACCCTGGGTCTCCGTGGGGCCCTGTGCTACACCGGGACCAGGAGCATATCCTCAGGAACCCTTCATATCAAAGATTCACTGAACTTCTGGATTGGTGGCAGAGTCAGCCTTAAAGATGTAAAATCCGAACCTGTATATGAGCCTGCAACAGGTAATGTGTTTACAAAACTAATTTCCTTAAAATCACCCCCTTCCAAGCATTGCCCAGTCAATCAGACTTTGCCCCATTAGATGATTACAGTCACATCTGGCTCCGCATATACCATTGATACACCATGCTGTTCTGTGAAAAACCATTATCTTCTCTGATCGTTATAAATGTGTCGCAGGCCGTGTCTTGTGCCAGCTACAAGCTTGTGGTGCTGCAGATGTTGATGCAGCTGTTAGGAGCGCCAGTGCTGCTTTTACAGTGTGGAGTAAACTGGCAGGCATGGAAAGAGCCCGAGTCATGCTAGAGGCAGCTAGACTCATTGAGGTAGACCGGCATGCATTGATCAGGCATCCTAACACCGTGCTGCATTGATTCAAGTCGTGTTGAGTCGGATCTGTACAGTTCTTTCTGTTGCTGAGAGCAGAAGAGAAGAGAGGAGATTGCTGAGATCGAGGTGGTCAACAATGGCAAGTCCATCACCGAAGCCCGTCTAGATGTGGACTCAGCCAGACTGTGCATTGAGTATTTTGCAGGACAAGCCACCACACTTTCAGGTTCGTTGTTTTGCCATTGAGCATTCTCATAAGATATAGTACCAAATGAAAAAACTTCATCACATTCCCAGTCCAGAGTTCATTATAATTAGAATTTGTTTAAATGCTTTAGAAGGAAATCTCTTGTGCTCACCAAGGCTGCGTTTATTTAAATTAAAAAATGCAGTAAATCAGTAATATTGTGAAATATGATTACCATTTAAAATAACTGTTTTCTATTTTAATATATTTTTAAATGTAATTTATTGCTGTGGTTTCCAAATCTGAAATGCTATTTGATGCTAAGGAAACATTTCTGTTGAAAGCAGTTTTTGATTAATATTTTTGTGGATATTGTGATTGACTACAAAATGAAAGTTTGGGGCAAGTAACATAAAATCTTAAATTAATACTTTTATTCAGCAAGGATGCATTAAATTGATCAAAAGTGACAGTAAGGACATTTATAATATTGCAAAGGATTTATATTTCAAATAAATGCTGTCCTTTTGAACTTTCTATAGAATATTGAAAAAGACAAGATTCCAAAAAAACAATTAAGCCACAAAAACGGTAATAATAAGAACCATTATTAATAATTAAGCGTTAATAATAATTGATAACTGAACAGCAAATAAAAATATTAAAATGATTTCTGAAGGCTGATGTGACACTGAAGACTGGAGTAATGATGCTGAAAATACAGATTTGGTTACATTTTAAAATACGTTAAATTAGAAAACACTTCTTTTAAATGTAATATTTAATATTTCTGTTTTTGCTGTATTTTTATCAAATAAATGCATCCTTGATAAGCATAAGAAACTTCTTTGATAAATCTTAATTCTACACTTTTGGCTGGTAGTGTACATCAAATTCAAATGACAGTTATGATTATTGGGACTACACGGATGGATATGGGCTATTCTTTCTCAGGTCAGCATGTTCAGCTGCCAGGAGGTTCGTTTGCTTACACACGGCGGGAGCCGTTAGGTGTGTGTGTGGGGATAGGAGCCTGGAACTACCCCTTCCAGATCGCAGCCTGGAAATCTGCCCCTGCCATCGCTTGTGGTACGTGTGATATATACAAGTTATATAAATCACAGAACATATTTCTTAAATATAGGTATCCACCGAATGGCCAATAAATGACGTTATAAATGGGGGGGGAAAAATCTATTTATTTATTTTTTTTCCTGGTGAAAGAAATGCATAAAGATATGGTTTTTTTTTAAAGAAAAAAGTACCACATTTAGTTTTTGATTATTCTATATGTGTACAATTGAACTGTTTACTCTTGAAGCCACATTAAAATGCATTAACAAGAGAAGTCTTTGACCAGAAAATCTAGCTGAGATAACCTTAACTATTAAATTATGGCACACATAACACGTCCTGCTACAGACATGAGTGATACTTTGAAGCTGTTCAATTTGAAAATGTTTCACCTGATGAACTATAAAACAATCTTTGACCATAATCCTGGTAAAGGATAATCCTGGATATTTTTATATCCTCATTGCTCACTCTTGATTTGTCCTAGATCTTAATACTCTCCATTCACAGTCTTCTATTACGATTCAATTGTAGGCAACTCTATGGTGTTCAAGCCGTCCCCGGTGACCCCTGTGACTGCAGTGCTGCTGGCTGAGATTTATTCACAGGCTGGGGCTCCTGAGGGCCTTTTCAATGTGGTGCAGGGCGGACAGGAGACGGGTTCTCTGCTGTGTCATCACCCATCTGTGGCGAAGGTCTCCTTCACAGGAAGTGTGCCCACTGGCAAGAAAGTAAGACGAGCCGAGCAGGAATAACAGCTGTCACAGAACTTCTTCACTTAAACAATTTGCTTATTGAACAGTTTAAAGGAATAGTTCACCCAAAAATGTAAATGTATTCACCCTCTGGCCATCCAAGTTGTAGATGAGTTTGTTCCTTCATAAGAACACATTTTGAGAAATGTAACATTACATCACTCGCTCATCAATGGATGCTCTGCAGTGAATGGGTGCCGTCAGAATGAGAGTCCAAACAGCTGATAAAAACATTAATAATCCACACCACTCCAGTACATCAATCCAGTCGGGCTTGTGAAACGAAAAGCTGTGTATTTGTTAGAAACAAATTCATCATTAAGATATTTTGACTTCAAACAGTTGCTTTGGGCTAAAATGCAAGTCCTCTATCATAATATTATTTTCTCCAGTGAATAAATCATCTAAACTGAATCATGAGAGAACTATGCACAGATCAAGCAAGTGAAAACAGTTATTAACTAACATGACTTTGATGTGAGAGAACAACAGGGATGGACTTTTTCACAGCATTATTATGGACTTATACTTTAGCCGGAAGCGATGGTTAAAGTAAAAAATGTCTTAATAACGAATTTATGAAGCACCCATTCACTGCAGAGGATCCATTGTTGAGCAAGTGATGTGATGCTAAATTTCTCCAAATCTGATCCAATGAAGAAACAAACTCATTTACGTTTTGGATGGCCTGTGGATGAGTACATTTCCAGAAAAGTTTCATTTTGGGGTGAACTGTTCCTTTAATCTGAGTTGTGTATATTATACAGTACACTCTATTGAGCAAGTCACTAAAAGTAGTTGTAATGGAAACGATTCCTTCATTGAAAAGCACGTTTTGGCCCGACAGATAATGGAGATGGCATCCCGGGGGGTCAAACCAGTGACACTGGAGCTCGGTGGTAAATCTCCACTGATCATCTTTGAGGACACTGATCTAGAAAACGCTGTCAGAGGAGCACTCATGGCCAACTTCCTGTCTCAAGGCCAGGTACTGTACTGGAAAGTCAAGTCAAAGTATGAACGTTCATCTTTTTCCCTTTCTGTTTCATATAAAAATATTTTTTAGAGCTACTTTTCACCTAACCATGCTGATATGCAGACCAACTGCACAATTACAATTTTGAATCCTAAATTAAAACATGGGCATAGAAAGTTAAAAGTGTTTATTTGAAATACTGAGTCCAAACGTTTTACACCGAATGTCACTGCAGCATTACCACTTTTTTATTTTCAGATATTCAACAGTTTGTCTGCAATTATCCCTTCGTAATATCAGCCCAATCCAACTAGACACTAATAATAAAAGCCCACTCACATTGATGCACATGTTGTTTATGCTCACCTATATTGTGCATCTATAAATATGCTCTTCAATATCTCCATACACATATGTATTATTTATACACTGATTAATAAGTATTTTTTTGTATTGCCCACGTGTAGGTGTGCAGCAATGGCACCAGAGTTTTTGTGCAAAGCTCCATTGTTCCTCAGTTCTTGAAGGAGGTGGTCCGGAGAACGAAAGCCATCCAGATCGGAGACCCTCTGTTGGATGAGACTCGTATGGGAGCTCTGGTCAGCAAGCCACACCTGGAGAAGGTTCTGGGATATGTGAAGCAAGCTAAGAAAGAGGTACAGGTGTTGTTCAGAAAATATTCATATAGTAGCATGATTGTATCGTTTTCTATGTGATATGGTTTAAAGTAGCTACTTTTTCTTGATAGGGAGCCAGAGTGCTCTGTGGAGGGGAGCGCTTCATCCCAGCAGATCCTAAACTAAAACATGGACACTACATGACACCATGTGTGCTCGGTGAGGTGAAAACTTGAGATCATGTGTTTTGGAAACATTCAATGGTCTGTTTCTGTTCTGTTCGTTTCCTTTAGTCTGTGTTGTGTGTTCATTCATGTGTTTTGTTTTCAGACGGCTGCACAGATGACATGACGTGTGTCAGAGAGGAAATCTTTGGGCCTGTGATGTCAGTACTGACCTTTGACACCGAGGACGAGGTTCTTCGGAGAGCCAATGACAGCGCTCTGGGGCTGGCTGCAGGAGTCTTTACTAAGTAAAGGGAAAAGAATGTTTTGTTCACTACCGTTCAGTCATTTCAGGTTTTTAATGTTCTTGAAAGAAGTCTCTTAACTTAATTGATCAAAAATACAGTAATATTGTGAAAAGTATTACAATTTAAAATAATAGTTTTTGATTTTAATAAGTTTTAAAATGTATATGATGCAATTTTCAGCATCTTCAGTGTCACATGATCCTTCAGAAATCATTCTAATATGCTTATTTCCTGCTCAATAAATATGTATTATTATAAAATTGTAAAACAGTTGTGCTGCTTGATATTTTTGTGGAAATGGTGATAATTGTTTTAGGATTCTTTCATGAAAAAAGAAAAGAATAGCATTTATTTAGAATATAATATAATATCTTCAGTTGCATTTGATCAATCGAATGTGTCCTTACTGAATAAAAGTATTAATTTCTTAACCCTTTGAACGGTAGTATGTGTGATTGGGTGTTAAAAGCTATACTCGTTGCTCATATTGTCCTCCTGTGTCTGTTTCTGACTCACCAGAGATGTTCAGAGAGCACATCGTGTTATAGAAAACCTGCAGGCTGGAACTTGCTTCATCAACAACTACAATATCACCCCCGTGGAGGTGCCGTTTGGAGGATACAAGGCCTCAGGTGGAGTTACCAAACGTCTGTTTGTGTTTGCTCTGTAACATGAAACACACTGTACTCAAATGAAACATGACCGTTTGACTGATTTTAGGTATTGGAAGAGAAAATGGCCAGGTGACCATCGAGTCTTACTCTCAGATGAAGACTGTGGTGGTGGAGATGGGGGATGTGGACAGTCTATTTTGAACACGAGCCAGGTGTATTCTGGTTGCAGATTAATGACTGAATCTTAAAATGCAATTACCAACATTTTCTAAAAACTAACGCAGTTATTGAGTATTAATGTTCACCAGCACTTAAGGACCATGTTTTGCATGCCAGCATCATTTCTGTTAAGTAATGACAGCAGCTTGTGAATATTTCACAATAAAGTGCCTGTACTGTAGGATTGCACGATTCTTAATGTAAACTGCATTATTTAAAAGTAACTATTATATTTGATTATTAAAAAGCTTTTGGGATATGTTGGTTAATGTATATCAGACAATGCTTGTGCTGTGAATATATGCTTTAACTATTCATTTGGTTGCGGAGACACAATGCATGTAATATTTTTGAACTAATGGTAAAAATGATGCATCATTGTACTAATAGCGTGTGTATAATGAAGGAATATTTAATGTGAGGTATTGTTTATTTTATGTATATACTCATACAAGCGGCATTCAGCATCGTTTTGTACTACAAACAACAAGTCCAATCAATAAATATATCAATTCTAGAATATGAGGAGGATGAATTCCCCCGAACTAATTACCCAGTCAAAACCTTTTAAACCTCTACCTGGTAAAAGGACATTTGACTTCCATTAACTTAAACTATGTATATTAGCTAAAACCCTTTTAAAAAATCAGTTTGTCTGATGTGAACTTGCGTCTTCAAACGCATTTCTTCTTTTTCCTCCTTGTGACTTTGCTTCGGACACGTTTCCTCTGCAAATATATAATGAAAAAAAAACATGAATAAAAAAACTTTTAGATCTATAAAAAAATTAAAAATATCATACCTTTGCTATAGCTTTTTTGGGCTGCTTGAACTGTGCGATAGATTCTGCAAAAGTCAAGACAATAGGACTGTTAAAAAAAAGAAGGACGACTAATCTCCACCTCCTTCCGCTATAGAAAAGTGAAGGCAAAATATCCCAGATATGTCTGCTGTCATCTTATGAAAAAGTCTTCATTTGGTGCCCGAGTCAGCACAGTAGTGATTCATTTGGAGTTGAGTCTATGCTGTAGTAGAGGTCTGCTTCCAGACCCGAGCCCGACGGGTCCCGAAATACTTTTGGGTTTTGGGTCGGGTTAATGTCTAATGGATAGCTTCGGGTTTGTATCTAAACCAAAACTATATGCAGAGGCTACGCTGCTTTCAAAGGCACAAACAGCACGGAAACTTTTATTAGTAATATAGCTTCGATAGGCTACTGACACGCAATGTTATATCTCTCTGCAATGAGGGGGTAAAATAGCTGTTTTTGAAGTAACTACACGTACTGACAAAAAAAAAGTATAACCTGAATGTACTGTAAGGATAAAAGCGTCTGCTAAATTCATAAATGTAACTAAGCCTCATTGTTTTTCAGAGAGACGCACAGAAGCAGGTTCACACACACAACTTTCATCTCTCTCTCTCTCTCACTAATTCAAAGAAATGATTAATTAATTAAAATAACTACGATCTTACCGCACTACATCTCCGTGTCTGATTTAAAGTAGGCCGAATGCTAATGAGCCTTAACTGACAAAAATGACCATAAAACTGGTGTATTTATTGTCTTGTAAAATGGCCAAGCTTTGATGAATCTGTTTCTTTATGTATTTGGTTACTGACCGTTGCATGCAGTCGTGAAATGCAGTATCTGTTATTTTTTATTGACTATTCGCTGTCAGGGGGATTTCAGGTTCGGGCTCTAAATTGAACTGCTGCTCGGTTCGGTTCGGATCGGGTCAGACGATCTCGGGTACGGGCCAAGTTCGGGCTTCAATTTTAAGCCCATGCAGACCTCTACGCTGTAGTGAACATGAGCTGGAGTTACGTTATCAAAGTCCCGCCCCAAACACCCACAGACCCAATCACAAGCTTACAATCATGACAACACACACCCTGGTTTTATAACATCAATTAACTAACTAAAAGCAAACTTAATAGGATACTGAACACTTGAACATACATTGGCGTGATAAGAACTACCTAAAATGACAAAAAACATCTTTGGGGAGAATTTCTTTGAAGTGTGATTTAATTTATTTTGGCTTACATGGAGAAGGCGGGGTTTATGACCTATACTGCAGCCAGCCACTAGATGTTGATCGAAGTGTTTCGGCTTCACTTTTCAGGACATGTGCGGCACACTTGGTCAGATGAGACCTGAACAAAAACCTCTGTTTCAGGTACTTACCATCTTCAGAGGGCAGGTCCTGCTCACAGTTTCTGGTCACCTGTCACAAGAGAGTAATGTTTCATAATCTGAATCCAGTCTGGTAAACCCATATCAAAGCCTATACTAGATAACATCTGCTTTGTACCGTTTCTGCTTCTCTGATTTGAGAGACAGAGGGTGTATCCATCTCCATGTCGTTCTCACACAACTGGCCTCCATCCTGTAGCTTCCCAAGCCGGCTCTGTGCTGCCGTCACACGCAACTTCATGCTGTGGAAGCGAGACTGAATATCGCCCACTCTGAAGTGCACTGCCGTTCCCTCGAACCACAGACTGTCATTTACACCTCCCTTGAATCCTGGTGGCTCATACTCCGGTGGAGTGACTTCAATTGAGACAAAAGCACACCAGTGATTAAGATATTTCACTAAGCACATTCGTTTTTTCAAAGAAACCTTACTAGTTTGAGCTATTCAACACGCTACCGTTATCTACTTCTCTCAACATACTGCAGAAGGATGTAAAGGCAGCATATTGTACCATCATCATAGTAGTAGAGTTTCATAGTGAGGTAAACGCCAGCGGGCAATGCCTCTAGATTCTGCATGAGGAGGAACAGCTTCCTGATCAGGAGCGTTGAAGCTTTCTTTGTGTCCTCCAAGGTCACTCTTATGTCCCCAGTCACATTACTGAAATTAAAGGATTAGTATGTGAGGTGAATGGAGGTTTCAACTGTTTTTGCATTAATATAATATCCATGCACAACTGTGTACTCTACCAATCAACAGTGTGGAGTCAGTAAGATTTGTGATGTTTTTTAAAAAGAAAGCTCTTATTGCTCAGTAAAACTGCATTTATTTGATCAAAAATACGGTATAACACTACACCTCAGGATGTCCATCTGTGGTCCGCTCTCTGAGTATCTGAACTTAAACTGGTAGGACTCAATGACGTGCTGAGAAAACAAACACGGAAGAGACAAAACAGCCAGTTTGGAAAAGTTATATTATTAATGTCCACTTTTTTACATTTAGATCCACACCTCGACTTATGTATTGAAAAATGTTTCTCTCCAGGTTTGCGTCTAACATTATTTTAATTTGGGTCCAAAAAAGGTCAACCGTAAGATAAATTGAATAAAATGTATTTTCTGGAAAAATTATATTCTTTAGAATTTGGCTTCAGTATACTAACAATATAAAAGACAGTTATTTAATGTTGTAACGGCAGTATTTTACAAACACAGTACCTCACAGTATAAATGATTTTGAACACACACACAAAACATATATTTAGGGGTCATTGGCATAAAAATGTTAAAAAAAAACTGATCTGAAAACCAGTTGAAGATTGTAGACTTACATGGCTGTCATCTGGGCTTGTGTGTACCTGCAGATAAAAAACAACAAACAGAAAATGTAAATAATGTGTTTTTTAATGAAAATATATTATGGAATTGAAAACATGCATACGGACCCCAATGACCACCATTTGAAGCTGCAAAATATAAAGATAAACGAAATAATTACAAATAAATAAAGAGAAACAGAGGTTTATATCTAAATATGGTGCTTTTGACTTACATATCTCTTCTCCAATGCATCAAAACTTCCCAACAGCCTTGAAGGACAGAACAATGGTTATAGCATTCAACACTTCAATGAAGCATTACAAATATACTTTCAAGAATACATTTGAAGATAACAATTTACTATACAAAAACAACATAAAATCAAATTACCATGTGACGAGTTTGTGGGCTTCAGGGCATGAACAATCCTGTTTGAGGACTTTGATACACAAATCTGAAGAACAACATTCATCAAAACTGATTGTAGGAGATATTTCAAACAGCCTGACATTCATCCATTAATACATCAGTGTGTATGCTGATACCTTCCAGGTATCTGGATCTGTAGGAGTCCTCTGGAAATATCCCACGCAGATACGTGATGGAGGATACAGCGATAACCACCATGCGTTTGACAAAAACCAGTGACTGAGCTTTAGTGTCCAGAGCCTGATGAAACACAGGGGCTTAGTTGGTTTATAAAACTGTACAAAAGCAGCTTTACAAAGAATAGTGCCTTGAAATCCATATGCAAATATGTACATAATACATACACAGATATTTATTTGAATGCATGTTATCGAGCACACAGTATTTTCACAATAAGCTATATGATAATTACAATAGAATAATAATAGAATTAGGAGGAATAGTTCCCCCCAAAATAAAAATTAGCTGAAAAAGGCCATCCAAAATGAAGAGTTTTCTTAATCAGAACAGATCTGTAGAAATGTTGCATTACATCACTAGCTGACCATCATTATTGTGATGTTTTTATTTTAAAAAGCTGTTTGAATTCTCATTCTGACGGCACCCATTCACTGCAGAGGATACATTGGTGAGGGCGTGATGTAATATGCTACATTTCTCCAAATCTGTTCAGATGAAGAAACAAACTCATCTTGGATGGCCTGAGGATGAGCAAATATTCAGCAAATGTTCGTCTTCGTTTCGTATTCCTTTACAATTTAAATATTACAATAATATAATGTACCTGCATTGTAAAACAGCTGCAAAATCTACTATAATACAGCGAAAGTATCAGATGGTATTTAAACCACGGTATTTAAATATATAACGTTAACGTACCGTGATATTAATAACTGATACCACAGTATTGATTTGTTACTTAACGTTAGTCAAACATGACCATGTAGCGTTAACGTTAACTTATCCCACTGTTACTACAGTCTTACAGTAAAATTGTACCGACATCAACTACTACTGTCATTTAAAATAATAATAATAATGTTGAAAGAAAGAAAATATGTTTCTGAAAGCTTCTTCCAGTGACAGAAGCGGACTTCATTTCACAGTAACGTTAGCCTAACGTTATAATAGAAACTAATGTCAACGTTACTACAAATGTTGAATCGAGCTCCTTGTACATGTAACGTAACGTTATATTTTTATAGGGGTATTTTTTTCTGATTGTAAATGTTATTGATTCTGTCTCTCACCTCAACGATCACCTGTTTGTCCTGAGCTAGTGTCTTCTGTAGGGTTGCCATGTTTGTGCTAACTTTACTGTTAGCTTCCTCACGGGGAAATTATCTCCTCAAAACCTGTTATGGCATCAAAAATAACTCAGCACGTTTTAACTTAACTAATCTGCCGTTGTTTATGTAAAGCAAAGTGTTATTTGATAAATATTATCGTTTATTATTGCAAAGAACACAGCGATGACGGTTTAAGGTAAATTACGGCGCGGAATAAACGCGCGCAACAGACAGCGGTCACTGTCACGCGCATTTGGCGGTAAACACAGACGTTGTTGCTTTCCAGCCCAAAAGCTCACAAAAACCGCTCAATATTTTAACTGTCAAAATAATGTGATATAGTTTAAATCAAGGTTGAAAAGAGCATTTTTTAACTTTTTAAGACAAAATAAAGACGACAAAATAATATAAATATAATGCTAAATAAATTTCCCATGGATCAAATCGGGGCAAATACATTAAAGATGTTACCAAATATGAATAAAATATGCAAGCAGACAATGTCAAAATGGCAATACATAAATGAACCAATACCCTCGAAAAAACACATGCTTCATTCCCAATGTCAACAGTCAGAATTTAAATGCCAAAAGTGCCCAAAATAAGTGATCGGAATAAGCAACGTAATTAGGTATTTCATACTCGTTTATGCACACACCATGACAGTCAAAACTGTGTCATTTATTGATGCATACTCACTGCATGATAATTCAACAATAATCAAACAACAATAATGCGCTTACCTTCGTGTCGCTCTATTTTCACACAGAACTAGTTTTTTGTTAAGTTCATATTGAATATAATACATTGCATAGTCAAAACAAGCCAGCTTTCAGGGATCCGGACAGTTTACAAGAGAAAAGACAGGATCGTGTATAAATATGTTTCATTTAACTGTGCTCTGATTTCGGAGTTACAGTGATATTGCCTTCTTATCTATCCCTCAACAGATGTAATTCACGTTTTGAGACTTAAAACACTCTCCACTCTTTATTATGATTATCACTCATACATTCAAAATCAGATCCGTAATCGCGTTAAAAACCCGTCACTGGTGAATCATCACGTCTGCCTGCTGATCGTGATTGGCTAAAAGTGCACCCGTGACGTCATTATAAGCACCAGTCGTGTGTGTGTGTGTGTGTGTGTGTGTGTGTGTGTGTGTGTGTGAGAGAGAGAGAGAGAGAGAGAGAGAGAGAGAGTGTGTGTGTGTGTGTGTGTGTGTGTGTGTGTGTGTGTGTGTGTGTGTGTGAGAGAGAGAGTGTGTGGATGCAGTATATGCACACTTGGGCTTGTATGTAAACCAATTAATTAGCCTATATAATTTATATGTTTGAAAACTGCCAAACCAGCCCAAATGTTGTCCACCCGCCCGAGACAATATTTACCCGCACAATCGAAATCAAAACCGCCCAATCTGGCAACACTGAACCCAGAGACAGCGACAGATAACTGATTGAGGAAAAGGTGTCAATTATTTATAATTATTAATATTTACATATTGACATTTATGTATATTTATGTATATATCCCAGGGGGTACCATCCCAGTTGCTCAAAAAAAAAAAAACTTTCGTTCTATATTATTATTACAACTAACATATACATGTAGGCTACATAAATAAGATTGAAAAAAATGCATTTCGCTGTCAACGCAAGTAGGCAGGCTAAGCACCGCACGTGCGCCATTCCCGCATCCGCGCGCTGTGCTTGAGGCTGAATGCTAATTAACATAATTGATAGACAACTATGCCCGTGAAAAGACATCAGCAGTCCGGCCTCAGAGAAAAAAAGATGAAGTCTTCAGGTATTCATAATCCAGTGGAACTTTTCTCTGGCTGTTAATAACGTGTTTTAATGTCGGTAATAATTTAATAACGTTATCTAAAATTCTCTGAGTTTCCATCTTACGAAAATGTGCCATGTTTTTACGAATAAAACCATAGTTCTTGTAGCCATGGATGATATCCACAAATTAGCCATGGTTTTGTTAGGCTACTTCAAATAATAGTTTACAAAGAATTAAGAAAATATTGTTTGTGGTTATAAAAACAGACCTAAGCCAACAACAGCCTTTAAAGTGACTTAAAATGCATTATACAAAACGGGACAATAATGATTGTTTAGTTAATAATGATATGTTTTCATTGCATAACACTGTTAAAATACATAATTTAATACAAAATAAACAATTTATGTATATTAAATATGATTACAAATGCCTGGTAATTGCTGCTGTTATTGCAGGACAATCCTTGTTGTATTGATCAAACGTTTTGGCCAAATCAAATATCCACATAATCTTTCATTTTTGGCCACCTTTTTATGATAGAAATGCTACAGCCTCCATAATTTCTTCAACAAAAACATGTGGACATCACAACCCTAACACAAATGAACCATGCTTTTATTGTAGTAAAATTGCTTAATTTTCTTTTGCATGATTTTTGAATGATTTAGATAAAATCAATCAGACAACTGTATCAATAAAATTATAGCCTATACAATTATAGCTAAAATTGTCAATAATTCAGTTTAATTATAATTTATTTATTTACATTTATATTTTATTAAAAGTTCTATTTTGATCCCTATAGTTTTTTATTATTATTAATTATACATAATATTTGGGGAAGGGGGCACAACGATACAATTCTGCTTAGGGCACACATTTGGCCAGCAGCGGCCCTATATACTGTATATATATATATGTGTATGTTTAAGATTGTTTATATTTTTAGGATTTTCTGCTCACCAAGCCTGAAAATATTTAATCCAAAGTACAGCAATGACAGTAAAAATGTAGAAATATTTTGACTATTTAAAACAACTGCTTTCTATTTGAATATTTTTAAAGTGTGATTTCAAAGCTGAATGTTTTAGCATCATTTCTCCAGTGACTTGATCCTTCAGAAAACATTATAATATTATGATTTGCTGCTCAAAAACATTTTTATTATTATGTTGAAAACAGCCGAGTAGAATTGTTTCAGGTTTCTTTGATGAATAGAAAGTTCAGAAGAACAGCATTTATCTGAAATAGAAATATTTTGTAACATTATAAATGTCTTTATCATCAATTTAATGCTAATATATATAATGGATGTTAAATAAAAGTATTCATTTCTATAACCATCCTCGCCCAATATAAATATTGAGAATAATAATAATAATAAATGTTTCTTGAACAGCAAATCAGCATATTATAATAATTTCTGAAGATCATGTGACTGAAGACTGGAGTAATGATGCTAAATATTCAGCTTTGCAATAAATTACATTTTAAAATATATTCAAATAGAAAGCAGGTATTTTATATATATGGCCCTTGACCACAAAACCAGTCATAAGAGTCAATTTTCTGAACATGAGATTTATACGTCATCTGGAAGCTGAATAAATCATATTCCATTGATGTATGGTTTGTTAGGACAATATTTGGCTGAGATACAACTATTTGAAAATCTTAGCAATGCATATTACTTATCAAAAATTAAGTTTTGATACATTTATGATAGGAAATTCACTAAATATCTTGATGGAACATGATCTTTACTTAATATCCAAATGATTTTTGGCATAAAAAAAATAAATCAATCATTTTGACCCATACAATGTATTTTTGGCTATTGCTACAAATATACCCATGCTACTTATGACTGCTTTTGTGCTCCAGGGTCACATATATATATATATATATATATATATATATATATATATATAAAAAAAACAGTTTATTGTTAAAAAATGATTTTATTGTTTTGAAATGCTGGAATTTGTGACAATACAATAAGCTGGTCCCCACTGAATAACATCTCTTTTCACAACAAAAAGACACACTATGCATACTAACTCAAACTTACAACAATACATTTCAGGTAGTTTCATTACCAGTCCTACGAGGATGAGCTAAGATAACTAGCAGCAGTATTAGATGTGTACAGTCCTTGTACAAGCCCGTTACACTATGCTGCACACTCTAGTGTGTTTCACTGTTGTTTGGAGAAGTACTCTTTGCTCTGCTGGACGTCGGGCTTAATTGTGTCTTTTCCGGGCTTCCATCCGGCAGGGCAAACTAGGGAAATAAACAACAACAAAAGACTCATTTATATGTTGTTAAATTATTTAAAAATGAGCTGACATTGAAACCCATGTCGTTGATATTACAGGGAACACACTGCACTGTATGAAGTACTGCCAGTACAAAGACTGTACCTTCTCCATGTTTGTCGGTGAACTGAAAGGCCTGCACCAAGCGCAGGGTTTCATCGATGGAGCGGCCCACTGGCAGATCATTGATGGTTATCTGCCTCAGAATGCCCTTGCCATCAATGATGAAAAGTCCTCTAAGTTAGGAAAGAAACAAAGAAGTCCATAGCAAAATAAAAGAGACACCTGAATTGTTTTATTCTAATCTTATGTGCCAAAACCCATTACTACAACGTAGTAGAAAAATACACTACTGTTTATGGTTAGTAAGGTTTTCTTAAAAGACGTTTCTAATGGTCACCAAGCCTGCATTTATTTGATTTAAAAAATACAGTAAAAACTGTTATATTTAAAATCTTCTATTTTAATATTTTTTAAATGCAATTTATTCCTGTGATCAAAATATATCAATACTGACTCAAAACCTTTCATTGACAATATATATGGTACTTTTCCAAATCTTCTGTTGGATTGAAGTAGTCCCCTCATACCTGTATGCAATACCCTCATCTTCCTTCAGCACACCATAGTCTCGAGATATGGAGCGGAGGGAATCTGCCACCAGAGGGACCTTCATATGCCCCAAACCGCCTTGTTTCCGAGGTGTGTTTATCCTGTAATCATCACACAGATCAAACACTCATTCATTAGTGACAGTGTTGGGCACAGAATGACTGTCAATATAAAGAGTGGAGTTTACAGAACACAGGGCAGGGTGTCATATAATGAGGAAACACATCCTCCACAGTACAATAAAACAAAGTGATTTATTAAAACTAAGCTTCTGACCTTTAATTCTGAAAGTTGATTCCTGACTAATTTGTTTTAGAAGATAAGGCTGGGTTCAAAATTCAAATTCGGTCATCATGAATTCACCCTGCTTCATGAACTCCTTCATAATTAAATATTAGAATAAACGAAGCAGAATGTACACTATTTTAATTTAATATTAGGTTTGTGGTTGGTCTAAAATTAATGCACTTTGTTGTCACGTCCTTAACTGTCACCGTCCCGTATACGGGACGCCTAACTTTACTTTAATATAACACCATTAAATCCTAATCTAATCATGACAAACTATCGTTGGAAAGGTCCAAGACTCCTAAATAGATATTTTACCACTGTTTGTTGTTAAAAATTATGTAGGAGCAGTAATAGATTAATTTATGACAATAGCGCACCTCAAAACATATATGACACAAACATTATATTTGTTTCCTTTTTTTCCTATCACATGTTTTAGTAATCATCATATATTATATATCATTTGAAAGCTTGCCTTAAAACCTCAAAATTCATCCTGTGAAAACCGGTTTGAAATCGGACATTGTGTTACCATAGAAATGGTACTTTAAAATCTTTTAGCGGTTTAGTGGGAGGTGTCATAATCCAAATGTATTACGATCTTATAATCAAAACTCTGGACAAAACACATATCATCGGAAAGGTCTGAGTCTCAAGATTCCAGATTTGATGGTATTTTGTGATAAGAGTAATACTGAGAGAGAAATGTATACAATTGTGACAGAAAAACCCATAAAAAACTCAATGGGGTTTGGATTGGCACCCGGTGGCTGTTTATGGTATAACGCCTAAACAAAATTGCAATATAACCTCAATTTTTATATCAACTTCAAATTTGGAACACAACTTAGACATATGGCTTTAATTTTATGCCAAATTTAGATTAAAACCTATTTTGTAAAATATTTATTTTATATAAAATAAAAATAGTACAATACATTTTATTTTAACAATAAATGTAAACTTTTATAACGGTTTTGTGCTTTCATTTTTGGAAATGATTTTACTTCTGCAATAATCTTCAGATCGTCTTTTTAAAAAGAGACAAACCTTGGGTCTGTATTCAAAAGCATTCATGAATTATAACGGTTTAACTTTAAATAGTGCATTTTCAAGTCTATTTTCAAAAAGGGGGTGACAGTTAAAGGTGCAGTGTATATATTTTGGGTTGAGGTGGAGGTTGTGAATAGAGCTCCTGCAGTCGCGTGACTCATTCTGTTTACACCACCATGCTGACAGGCGAGAACAGCTGGGAGTGAATATGAAATGAATGCGCCAGCATAAGTTTCAAGGCAACAGAGTTCACTGCGCACTTTAATTCAAAAGACATAGACCTGTACATCGCAAAACTTAATAGATTAAACATAACAGATCCCTATAATGCTCTCGGGGTGCTTTTAACGTGTATTAATATATGAACGGATAGATTTCCTGACCTGCAGTATCCTGAACTACCTCATCAACTTTCCCTCCTAACATTACTCCGGAGACTCTTTAAAAGACTAAAAAAGCCTGCACGGTACAAATGGACGCAATCACATTTTTTGATGAATATGCAGGAGTCTGCTAAAACCACAGACTGTAAAATATCATCACTGGAAGGGTAAGTCAACTGTGTTGTTAGCTAAAGTAATTAACCCTAGCTGTCCTTGTAGGTAGTCAGCATAATTATATCACTGTGAATATAGTAGACATCACAAATGTCATGAGATCTTACCCGTTTAATCCCAAATGTTGTGTGTTAGCATGTTTGCATGTTGCAGTGAAACATTTTAGTCGTCTATTGAATAAGGTAAAATTATTTCCCCTTTGCGTTATGGGACAAGTGTGTATAGGAAAATGCATTTTTTCAATTAAAGATAAATTATAGATGTAATATGGCCTGCTGGACTCTTTTTTTATTGGTCATTTTGTGTGTTTTACGAAGCTTACTTAAATTGAAAATGTTTTTTCTCTATTTTGTAGTGAAAGACGGTTTCTCATATTGATCACGTCTCGGCTAGATTGCATGTTTTCTTGCGACGGCTGGATGTTGGACTAATGAAAAATAATCACATTGTTTGTATTTGGCAAAATAGAAATTTACTGTAAGTCAAAACACGGACTGGATTGGCATTATTAGTGCAAGCTCTGCTTATTGTGAAGCGGGAGCGAATACTGCGTGAGGGGGCGAGAAACTGGCCAAGGGAGGTCACGTACGGGACACACAAATTAAGCCCAATATACGGGACATCCCGGCTAATACGGCTTTCCCCTGCATGTTCTGGCATCCTGGTGCACAGCAGCTGTCCACCATGTTAAAATGGTGTGAGTTTTGGAAGGTCTAAATCAGGGGTCTCAAACTCATGGCCCGGGGCCAATTGAGCCCCGCAGGATGATATTTTGTGGCCCCCTACTTGACATCAAAGTTTAGTGTTAGTGCGGCCCGCACGTTGTTCTCAAATGCACCTTTTTGCTGAGTCTTGGCACACTTTTATTAATTTTATCATCACTTATGGGCTACCATGGAAAGTCTCGTGACAGCTTCCGGCGGCGTTCAGAGGAACCGTTCATGTTCAGAAGAAACATTCATGTTGAAGAACTGTTAATAATAAAGATTGGATAAATTGTGCTCCTTTTTTTGGAATACGTGAAACCCTTTTTTTGTGGAATACTTAATGCGGCCCAGCAGAGAGCAATGAGGTTTCTTTACAAAGGTAAATTAAGGAATTATATTTACTTAATCATTCAATAAACCGATGTCATTGCGAATATTACTGTTAGTTGTTCATCTTTGTGTCAGTGTTTTACGCAAGAACAACAGTGACGAAGCGCGCTCTGTAGAGCAGTTTGTCCGTTAAGGCCTGCTGTAGAAACATGCTGACGACGTCCATGTAAGAGGACCCGCGGTGTATGGAGATATAAATTACTCATACTAAGGTAATAAAAACATAACGGTTAATTATGTAAGGTCTTTATACTCCTCTGGAAACATGGTTATGTATATTATATTGCATTTCAGTCTATAGATCATCCTAAATATTACCCAGTGCACCTTTAAGGGGTTAATGGTGGTATTCACTTAAATCTTGTTGTTCAATTTAGTAATTATAATCATTTAACTGCCTTCCTTTTGAAATCTGTATTTTTAGAACTGAATCAAAAATCGATGGGGTGAATAAAAACCACTGCAGCCTCTGGGATGTGTTGTATGTTTGTAATTGAGGTAACTGACACAGTTTTAGTCGTGTCACACCAGACATGTCCGTCATGTTACTGTTCTTAACCACAAGAAGAACCAAGGACTCATTAAAGGAGGGAAAGGTGGTTAAAAAAGTAAAAAACAAATGTATAGAAACATTTAACATGACATCAGAGCCGCTAGCCGATGTGAGACAAGCATATTATCATTAACTAATTCTAAAACTGAAAGCATACGGAAAAATAAGAGGTTTATTTCAGCTAGTTGTGAAAGCAACTTATTTTCATTTTACTTAAGCTGAAGTAAACTAGACTAAAGCTTAATAAAAAGTATATACATTTAAAAATAAAAATGACAAAACTACCAAATAACTAACTATTAAACTATAATTTTAATTTTAACTTTAACTTTTTTTTTTTTTTTTCATTTGTGAAAATTTGTTTGTGAGGACCGGAATAAAATGATTATTGATTGATTGATTGATAATAATGATAATGATACTGCAATAAAACTGGTGTGAGATCACCATTGTTGCTCATTTCACATTGAAAGTGGCTGTTTCTTAACGTGCACGTATGATATGAGCCCTTCCCCAGGACATGTTTTTCTTCATCTTTATCGCTCACCAGGCAAGATGACAGAAGTGGGAATCAACAGAGGCACCGATGACCTCACAGTTGATTTTCCTGAAGTCCTCGACAGCGTCACTGAAGGCGATGATCTCAGTGGGACACACAAAGGTGAAATCCAGTGGATAGAAGAATAGCACAACATACTTCCCTAGAAACAAGAGAAGCATACTTACACAATGTGTACTATCAGTCACTAATAAAATATTTGTGTGATCCAAAGTCACACCCTTGAGTTTCCTGACAATACTTCCTTACACAGGTTTTTTTTTATGAATAACAAATGCATATTGTTTACAGTTAAATATTCTTCATGTCTTCCATATTACATTCTGTTTGTGTATTGACAGCTCTTCTTCGCCACATTAATGTCATACCTTTGTAGTCAGACAAAGTGAGATCTTGAAACTGTCCATCTGGCATCACAGCTTTGGCGGTGAAGTCTGGAGCAGGCTTACCAATGTGTGCGTTTCCAGCAGCCATTTTCTGCAGGGCTCAAGAGAAGAAAAATGGGTTTTATAAACAATACAAAAATATATAATAGGAAATACCTTTGTAGAAAAAACTAAACAAACAAAACATTTCAGAAAGAAAAAAACTGTATAAAAATAAACCCATATGCAAAATATTTTATAGTTTGATTAACTGCTTGTTATCAATAGAACATAAATACAGAATGACAGTTAGTCCTCAGGAAGTGCTTTTCTGTATTTCGTTGTGTCAAGGTTTCCTTTATTTGCAACAGGTAGTTACTAACTTCCGTAATAGTGAAGATGTTTGACATTATTCTATGTATATACAAATTTAGTAATATGATAATAATTTTATATAACGCAGATTTTAAACCTCAGATGCTCTTATTGCGTATCAGAAACAAACAAATACAATTAAAATTGAAAGCACTTTTCATTGATCGAAGTGCAACAGGTAAGTTAGGTGCCTTAGAAAAAGGTTTACAACGCAGCAGTTCACAATGCATTAATAATTCAAACTTCATAAAAGTAACTACATCGCATTACTGAAAACGAAACTCTCCCACCAAATACAGTCACGAAATTACATGTCCATGATAAACAAGAGCATGAAAAACGTGTACGGTTACTTCCCATGAAACGCAGTGGAAAGAGTAAAGAGAAAATGAATAGAGTATCGTTTACCTTCAAGAGTAACCCGAGCGTCTCTGTCAATGAATGAATGAGTGTGAACTGAACTCACGGCAGTGCTCTGTTTAAATAGGTCCTGCTCAAATATCGCGATACTCCGCGAGATCCACTGCCTCGAGAAGTAAGCTCTCCCGTGGAATGACCAAATTACAGAAATCTGTTTATGGCAGCATGACTTTGCACATTTTCTGTGACGGACACATGAGGAAATGTGCTGTTTCCAAAGTCATTGTTATACAAATTACAAATATGCAAATACTAATATGCTGCCCACTTAGCTACGTTTACAAAGATAGCTGGAAATGTTCAGTAAGCAAAACAGATCATAGGCTTAGTGGTTATGCTTTCAGTTGTTTTAGTCTATTTTTAGTCATAACACAAGACAAGCTGTGTACTGCAGTTGTTGTACAATGGTGTAAACATTTGTGTCTCAGTTATGAGCTATAGGCCTACTTTATTTCTCCCTCAAGCAAAACACAAACTTGTTCCTCAAGAACTAATCGACCGTGGGTTTCATGTCATGGGGCTTCTGCCATGTGTCTTTCTGTATATTCAGTTGGATTTTCCTCAACTTCACCGTACATTATGTGACTGCAGACCCTCACTGACCCCACAGTTCACAGATTATTATAATATGTCATAAGATAAATGCAATGTGTGTGTGTTTCCTTGTTGAGGAGGAAACACGGTTCGTGGAATTTTCCCTGCCGTCTTGTGTAAGACTGATTCTTTATCATTCCTTCAGGGTCTGCCAGTGTTTACTCTTATTTCATATTCATTTCCTCTTCTCTGTTATCTGCAGCGGTTCACAGACAGTAAATCATTGCTCTCATCCAAACATGCATAAATCTTTGTACAATAAACACAATAGCTTGGCATTCCCAACACTTCCTATAGGCCTATGGTCTCTGTTTTTAGGCTGTGAGCTGTCATTTACAGATTTCATCTTTTTTGTCTTCTACCACCCCCCCTTCCCCCCCTTTCAGCGTCCCATCTCTCCACCGAGTTGCCATGAGCACCAATGAAGGGTCTGATAAGAGGCGGGGACACAAAGAGATCATATTAAAAACACAGCTGTGTGCTTCAGATCAAATAATGCCTCAGACGTGTGTTTTAAAAGGAGCTGCTTTCAACCTACAAACATGGGCATAATCAGCATATCTCTCATAATGACCGTCTCTACTGCTTTTGTGTCACGTTCACAGGGTTTAGTGAACATGTATAACAAACAGCATGGGTTTTGCTTACTTCAAAGCGGGTTCAGTATACTAAATCATAAAAGGAATGTTTTAGGAGGATCACATATCTAGACAGGCCTTCAGCGTGAGTCAATATGAAATGTTTGACGAGTTTGTAGTGCTGATAAGAGCAATAAAACATAAGGATATAGTCATAAATCATGTTAGTCAATTTACTTGATCCTTGCAGTTGTTAAAACACACTAAATCTGATTCAGTACACTTTAAATTATGCAAAACTGAGTCATTAATATTTTTGATTCACTTTATTGTGCACATGAAATTGTCAAGTCATTGTTATTCAGATATAGCCTACATGTTAGTTCAGCTGTGAGTCCCATTCTATTCTCAATTCTAATTATAACTTCATTTTTTTAATTAAAATTACAGGTTTAAGGGAAAGGCAAATTACTAAATTAAACTTTTTATTTGCAAGCAAATGTGTTACACATATTCCTGTCAATTCAAATGCAGGATTATTGCTATTTTGCAGGTTTTGAATGGAATGACCAGAGCTCAACTGTCAACAAACCCTTGACCTCATGCACAACTTCACTTCAAAACAACCATGACTGATACTAAGCAGTGTTCACTAGGGATTATTCTACACAAACTGGCTTTGTTAGGACTTGTCTTGAGGAGGTCCTGCTGTCAGTGCCTGCTGTGACAGGAACGTCCGGGTTTTCCCTCATGCCATCTCGTTATTAATATGCAGCTTGTATTACACTGTTGGATCACTACATAGGCAGACCTGGACTTATTTACATATCCCTCATACTGAGAAGTGTGCGGCTATACTAGCCTGACAGTAATCAGATAAAACAACGGTCTAATTTAGTCAGGCTGTGTAATGAGTGCATCTATGCTGGAGAAGTGCATGGCTGGCTTTGTCAGATATTCATATTTATCAAGAATAAGCTGAATGTTAGACACATATTTTAATCACAATCAAGTGTGTAGATATATATATATTCTAAATAATGAAGTATATAAAAATGTGAAAAATAAAAGTTAACCAATTAAAAAAATAGAATGATATATTCAATGATATGCATAAACTTTCAGAGCTGAAACTGCATGATCCTTGTGTTGTGTCTCAAACTCATGATGTGAGATGCGGAAAAAACTATATGAAATATTCAAACACTTCAGTTTGCATGTTTAGGCTATAAACCAACAATTAAATTAAATAAAGTAAATTACAGACAGAATCCATGAACAGATTTCTATTGAAACTAGCATATTTAAATACATTTGTAATGATGAAGCCTTTAATTTCTGTGTGTTAGTCCCTGGATGTAATTAAGCTGTTGGTCAGGTTTCCACACACAGTGAAAGAGGCCTTCTTGGCATTGCGTTTGACCTATAGTCATACTGTGGGAAATGTAATTTTCTCCACTTTCCCTGTACAGTCTCACTGTGAAATGTCTTGTTTTGGTACAAAAGCGGTCACTGGGTTGGTACCTTTTCAAAAGGTACACTTTTGTAACTATTAGGTTCAAATATGTACTCTTTAAGTATTAATATGGGCCCTTTATGTACAAAAATGTACAGGTGCATCTCAATAAATTAGAATGTTGTGGAAAAGTTTCTTTTATTTCAGTAATTCAACTCAAATTGTGAAATTCGTGTATTAAATCAATTCAATGCACACAGACTGAAGTAGTTTAAGTCGTTGGTTCTTTTAATTGTGATGATTTTGGCTCACATTTAACAAAAACTCACCAATTCACTCTCAACGAATTAGAATACTTCATAAGACCAAAAAAATATATATTTTTAGTGAATTGTTGGCCTTCTGGAAAGTATGTTCATTTACTGTATATGTACTCAATACTTGGTAGGGGCTCCTTTTGCTTTAATTACTGCCTCAATTTGGCGTGGCATGGAGGTGATCAGTTTGTGGCACTGCTGAGGTGGTGTGGAAGCCCAGGTTTCTTTGACTGTGGCCTTCAGCTCATCTGCATTTTTTGGTCTCTTGTTTCTCATTTTCCTCTTGACAATACTCTAGATTCTCTATGAGTTCGGGTCTGGTGAGTTTTCTGGCCAATCAAGCACACCAACACCATGGCCATTTAACCAACTTTTGGTGCTTTTGGCAGTGTGGACAGGAACCAAATCCTGCTGGAAAATGAAATCAGCATCTTTAAGAAGCTGGTCAGCAGAAGCAAGCATGAAGTGTAAACGGGTGCAGTGACGTTGGTTTTCTAAAAACACAATGGACCAACACCAGCAGATGACATTGCTCCCCAAATCATCACAGACTGTGGAAACTGAACACTGGACTTCAAGCAACTTGGGCTATGATCTTCTCCACCCTTCCTCCAGACTCTAGGACCTTGGTTTACAAATGAAATACAAAACTTGCTCTCATCTGAAAAGAGGACTTTGGACCACTGGGCAACAGTCCAGTTCTTCATCTCCTTAGCCCAGGTAAGACGCCTCTGATGACAACTGTAGCCAAATTCCTTACACGTCTGTGTGTGGTGCTCTTGATGCCTTGACCCCAGCCTCAGTCCATTCCTTGTGAAGTTCACCCAAATTCTTGAATCGATTTTGCTTGACAATCCTCATAAGGCTGCGGTTCTCTCGGTTGGTTGTGCATCTTTTTCTTCCACACTTTTTCCTCCCACTCAACTTTCTGTTAACATGCTTGGATACAGCACTCTGTGAACAGCAGCTTCTTTGGCAATGAATGTTTGTGGCTTACCCTCCTTGTGAAGGGTGTCAATGATTGTCTTCTGAACAACTGTCAGATCAGCAGTCTTCCCCATGATTGTGTAGCCTACTGAACCAAACTGAGAGACCATTTTGAAGGCTCAGGAAACCTTTGCAGGTGTTTTGAGTTGATTAGCCGATTGGCATGTCACCATTTGTTGAGATATTGAATTGGTGGGTTTTTGTTAAATGTGATTCAAAATCATCACAATTAAAAGAACCAAAGAATTAAACTACTTCAGTCTGTGTGCATTGAATTTATTTAATACACGAGTTTCACAATTTGAATTGAATTACTGAAATAAATGAACTTTTCCACGACATTCTAATTTATTGAGATGCACCTGTACATTTTGTAAAGGTACAAAATAACAATGACAGCTTTTGTACCTTTTATTTCTGAGAGTGCTTTGCGTCTGTTCACATGTTATACAGTGTGTTAAATACTCGGCATAGTCTCTCAGGTCATCTTGGACATGTTCCACTGTCATCAGTTCCTTCTTTGGGCTGCGTAACACGTAATATTACATTCTTCTGTGTGCAGTACAGCAGATGATAAGCAACCATTGTCTTGATGTATTAACAGATAACATAACTCAGAAAGAAATCCAATATTAGATTCTTGAATAATCTCTCAGAATCTCAATATCTGTACAAAATAAAAAATATTCTGGTGGTGCACGCTGAAAAACAAAATTTAACTCATTCAGAAATTGCTAGTCAGCCTACATTTCATGATTAATTACAAAGAAATGGCAAGTAACGTATTGAATTAAACAATAAGTTGTTTTATTGACAATTTGAGAAAAAATATTTTGTGTACTAGAGCAACTGGAGAAATAAATAAAAACTATGAATCATTTAAAAAATGTTGTAGTGTAAGTGTAAAAAAGTGTTAGACGTTTTGTTGTCAAAAAACAACAAAAAGGCTGTGTGTGTGTGTGTGTGTGTGTGTGCTTGTTTATGCCACATTGTAGGGACCAAATGTCTGTTTGTGCCTGTGGGAACTGCTTCTTTACATTTTGTCACATAGCCACCAGCAGATGTCACATTTCTACAGCTGATATTCAGAGCCAAGCAGTTCCTGTGTGGTGACACAGTCTTGCTATAATACCATTCATAATATTGATAATATTTAGAACAAATCATTTTTACTGATTCCTTAATACTTCAAAATAGAAAAAATGTCAGCATAAAATACTTTTTTCTCCAAAATTTTTTATTAATTATTATTATAATATTTTTTTCTTTGAGATCAAAACAATAATATACAAAATATTTTAATTCAGAAATTTAAAACCAGTTTATCATAGAAAAGGTTTATTCAAGTTATTGTCTAAATTAATTGCATTTAATGTATTATAATTATAAAAAAATGAATTAGATAATATTGGAAATATATAGGTATATCACACATGAGTTTACTAATCACACAACAGTGATGCAGGATTCATCAGTAATCTGTGCTGTAGGTTTATGAGATTCTGCAGGATTCATCAGTAATCTGTGCTGTAGGTTTATGAGATTCTGCAGGATTCATCAGTAATCTGTGCTGTAGGTTTATGAGATTCTGCAGGATTCATCAGTAATCTGTGCTGTAGGTTTATGAGATTCTGCAAGATTCATCAGTAATCTGTGCTGTAGGTTTATGAGATTCTGCAAGATTCATCAGTAATCTGTGCTGTAGGTTTATGAGATTCTGCAAGATTCATCAGTAATCTGTGCTGTTGGTTTATGAGATTCTGCAGGATTCATCAGTAATCTGTGCTGTTGGTTTATGAGATTCTGCAGGATTCATCAGTAATCTGTGCTGTAGGTTTATGAGATTCTGCAGGATTCATCAGTAATCTGTGCTGTAGGTTTATGAGATTCTGCAGGATTCATTAGTAATCTGTGCTGTAGGTTTATGAGATTCTGCAGGATTCATCAGTAATCTGTGCTCTAGGTTTATGAGATTCTGCAGGATTCATCAGTAATCTGTGCTGTAGGTTTATGAGATTCTGCAGGATTCATCAGTAATCTGTGCTGTAGGTTTATGAGATTCTGCAGGATTCATCAGTAATCTGTGCTGTAGGTTCATGAGATTCTGCAGGATTCATCAGTAATCTGTGCTGTAGGTTCATGAGATTCTGCAGGATTCATCAGTAATCTGTGCTGTAGGTTTATGAGATTCTGCAGGATTCATCAGTAATCTGTGCTGTAGGTTTATGAGATTCTGCAGGATTCATCAGTAATCTGTGCTGTTGGTTTATGAGATTCTGCAGGATTCATCAGTAATCTGTGCTGTTGGTTTATGAGATTCTGCAGGATTCATCAGTAATCTGTGCTGTAGGTTTATGAGATTCTGCAGGATTCATCAGTAATCTGTGCTGTTGGTTTATGAGATTCTGCAGGATTCATCAGTAATCTGTGCTGTTGGTTTATGAGATTCTGCAGGATTCATCAGTAATCTGTGCTGTAGGTTTATGAGATTCTGCAGGATTCATCAGTAATCTGTGCTGTAGGTTTATGAGATTCTGCAGGATTCATCAGTAATCTGTGCTGTAGGTTTATGAGATTCTGCAGGATTCATCAGTAATCTGTGCTGTTGGTTTATGAGATTCTGCAGGATTCATCGGTAATCTGTGCTGTTGGTTTATGAGATTCTGCAGGATTCATCGGTAATCTGTGCTGTTGGTTTATGAGATTCTGCAGGATTCATCAGTAATCTGTGCTGTTGGTTTATGAGATTATACTGCAGGATTCATCAGTAATCTGTGCTGTAGGTTTATGAGATTATACTGCAGGATTCATCAGTAATCTGTGCTGTAGGTTTATGAGATTCTGCAGGATTCATCAGTAATCTGTGCTGTTGGTTTATGAGATTCTGCAGGATTCATCAGTAATCTGTGCTGTTGGTTTATGAGATTCTGCAGGATTCATCAGTAATCTGTGCTGTAGGTTTATGAGATTCTGCAGGATTCATCAGTAATCTGTGCTGTAGGTTTATGAGATTCTGCAGGATTCATCAGTAATCTGTGCTGTAGGTTTATGAGATTCTGCAGGATTCATCAGTAATCTGTGCTGTAGGTTTATGAGATTCTGCAGGATTCATCAGTAATCTGTGCTGTAGGTTTATGAGATTCTGCAGGATTCATCAGTAATCTGTGCTGTAGGTTTATGAGATTCTGCAGGATTCATCAGTAATCTGTGCTGTAGGTTTATGAGATTCTGCAGGATTCATCAGTAATCTGTGCTGTTGGTTTATGAGATTCTGCAGGATTCATCAGTAATCTGTGCTGTTGGTTTATGAGATTCTGCAGGATTCATCAGTAATCTGTGCTGTAGGTTTATGAGATTCTGCAGGATTCATCAGTAATCTGTGCTGTAGGTTTATGAGATTCTGCAGGATTCATCAGTAATCTGTGCTCTAGGTTTATGAGATTCTGCAGGATTCATCAGTAATCTGTGCTGTAGGTTTATGAGATTCTGCAGGATTCATCAGTAATCTGTGCTGTAGGTTTATGAGATTCTGCAGGATTCATCAGTAATCTGTGCTGTAGGTTTATGAGATTATACTGCAGGATTCATTAGTAATCTGTGCTGTAGGTTTATGAGATTATACTGCAGGATTCATCAGTAATCTGTGCTGTAGGTTTATGAGATTCTGCAGGATTCATCAGTAATATGTGCTGTAGGTTTATGAGATTATACTGCAGGATTCATCAGTAATCTGTGCTGTAGGTTTATGAGATTCTGCAGGTTTCATCAGTAATCTGTGCTGTAGGTTTATGAGATTCTGCAGGATTCATCAGTAATCTGTGCTGTAGGTTTATGAGATTCTGCTGCAGGATTCATCAGTAATCTGTGCTGTAGGTTTATGAGATTCTGCAGGATTCATCAGTAATCTGTGCTGTAGGTTTATGAGATTATACTGCAGGATTCATCAGTAATCTGTGCTCTAGGTTTATGAGATTCTGCAGGATTCATCAGTAATCTGTGCTGTGGGTTTATGAGATTCTGCAGGATTCATCAGTAATCTGTGCTGTGGGTTTATGAGATTCTGCAGGATTCATCAGTAATCTGTGCTGTAGGTTTATGAGATTCTGCAGGATTCATCTGTAATCTGTGCTGTAGGTTTATGAGATTCTGCAGGATTCATCAGTAATCTGTGCTGTTGGTTTATGAGATTCTGCAGGATTCATCAGTAATCTGTGCTGTGGGTTTATGAGATTCTGCAGGATTCATCAGTAATCTGTGCTGTAGGTTTATGAGATTCTGCAGGATTCATCAGTAATCTGTGCTGTAGGTTTATGAGATTCTGCAGGATTCATCAGTAATCTGTGCTGTAGGTTTATGAGATTCTGCAGGATTCATCAGTAATCTGTGCTTGGTTTATGAGATTCTGCAGGATTCATCAGTAATCTGTGCTGTGGGTTTATGAGATTCTGCAGGATTCATCAGTAATCTGTGCTGTAGGTTTATGAGATTCTGCAGGATTCATCAGTAATCTGTGCTGTGGGTTTATGAGATTCTGCTGCAGGATTCATTAGTAATCTGTGCTGTAGGTTTATGAGATTCTGCAGGATTCATCAGTAATCTGTGCTGTAGGTTTATGAGATTCTGCAGGATTCATCAGTAATCTGTGCTTTAGGTTTATGAGATTCTGCAGGATTCATCAGTAATCTTTGCTGTTGGCTTATGAGATTCTGCAGGATTCATCAGTAATCTGTGCTGTAGGTTTATGAGATTCTGCAGGATTCATCAGTAATCTGTGCTGTAGGTTTATGAGATTATTCTGCAGGATTCATCAGTAATCTGTGCTGTAGGTTTATGAGATTCTGCAGGATTCATCAGTAATCTGTGCTGTAGGTTTATGAGATTCTGCAGGATTCATCAGTAATCTGTGCTAGGTTTATGAGATTCTGCAGGATTCATCAGTAATCTGTGCTGTAGGTTTATGAGATTCTGCTGCAGGATTCATCAGTAATCTGTGCTGTAGGTTTATGAGAGATTATACTGCAGGATTCATCAGTAATCTGTGCTGTAGGTTTATGAGATTCTGCAGGATTCATCAGTAATCTGTGCTGTAGGTTTATGAGATTCTGCAGGATTCATCAGTAATCTGTGCTGTAGGTTTATGAGATTCTGCAGGATTCATCAGTAATCTGTGCTGTAGGTTTATGAGATTCTGCAGGATTCATCAGTAATCTGTGCTGTAGGTTTATGAGATTCTGCAGGATTCATCAGTAATCTGTGCTGTAGGTTTATGAGATTCTGCAGGATTCATCAGTAATCTGTGCTGTAGGTTTATGAGATTCTGCAGGATTCATCAGTAATCTGTGCTGTAGGTTTATGAGATTCTGCAGGATTCATCAGTAATCTGTGCTGTAGGTTTATGAGATTCTGCAGGATTCATCAGTAATCTGTGCTGTAGGTTTATGAGATTCTGCAGGATTCATCAGTAATCTGTGCTGTAGGTTTATGAGATTCTGCAGGATTCATCAGTAATCTGTGCTGTAGGTTTATGAGATTCTGCAGGATTCATCAGTAATCTGTGCTGTAGGTTTATGAGATTCTGCAGGATTCATCAGTAATCTGTGCTGTAGGTTTATGAGATTCTGCAGGATTCATCAGTAATCTGTGCTGTAGGTTTATGAGATTCTGCAGGATTCATCAGTAATCTGTGCTGTAGGTTTATGAGATTCTGCAGGATTCATCAGTAATCTGTGCTGTAGGTTTATGAGATTCTGCAGGATTCATCAGTAATCTGTGCTGTAGGTTTATGAGATTATACTGCAGGATTCATCAGTAATCTGTGCTGTAGGTTTATGAGATTATACTGCAGGATTCATCAGTAATCTGTGCTGTAGGTTTATGAGATTCTGCAGGATTCATCAGTAATCTGTGCTGTAGGTTTATGAGATTCTGCTGCA
Organism: Gymnocypris eckloni scoliostomus; assembly: GCA_027564155.1. Taxonomy (NCBI): domain Eukaryota; kingdom Metazoa; phylum Chordata; class Actinopteri; order Cypriniformes; family Cyprinidae; genus Gymnocypris; species Gymnocypris eckloni. The sequence goes on along the minus strand of CM050422.1, from coordinate 27,856,353 downwards.
GGATTCATCAGTAATCTGTGCTGTAGGTTTATGAGATTCTGCAGGATTCATCAGTAATCTGTGCTGTTGGTTTATGAGATTCTGCAGGATTCATCAGTAATCTGTGCTGTAGGTTTATGAGATTCTGCAGGATTCATCAGTAATCTGTGCTGTTGGTTTATGAGATTCTGCAGGATTCATCAGTAATCTGTGCTGTAGGTTTATGAGATTCTGCAGGATTCATCAGTAATCTGTGCTGTAGGTTTATGAGATTCTGCAGGATTCATCAGTAATCTGTGCTGTAGGTTTATGAGAGTATACTGCAGGATTCATCAGTAATCTGTGCTGTAGGTTTATGAGATTCTGCAGGATTCATCAGTAATCTGTGCTGTAGGTTTATGAGATTCTGCTGCAGGATTCATCAGTAATCTGTGCTGTAGGTTTATGAGATTCTGCAGGATTCATCAGTAATCTGTGCTGTAGGTTTATGAGATTCTGCAGGATTCATCAGTAATCTGTGCTGTTGGTTTATGAGATTCTGCTGCAGGATTCATCAGTAATCTGTGCTGTAGGTTTATGAGATTCTGCAGGATTCATCAGTAATCTGTGCTGTTGGTTTATGAGATTCTGCAGGATTCATCAGTAATCTGTGCTGTTGGTTTATGAGATTCTGCAGGATTCATCAGTAATCTGTGCTGTAGGTTTATGAGATTCTGCAGGATTCATCAGTAATCTGTGCTGTAGGTTTATGAGATTCTGCAGGATTCATCAGTAATCTGTGCTGTAGGTTTATGAGATTCTGCTGCAGGATTCATCAGTAATCTGTGCTGTAGGTTTATGAGATTCTGCTGCAGGATTCATCAGTAATCTGTGCTGTAGGTTTATGAGATTCTGCAGGATTCATCAGTAATCTGTGCTGTAGGTTTATGAGATTCTGCAGGATTCATCAGTAATCTGTGCTGTAGGTTTATGAGATTCTGCAGGATTCATCAGTAATCTGTGCTAGGTTTATGAGATTCTGCAGGATTCATCAGTAATCTGTGCTGTTGGTTTATGAGATTCTGCAGGATTCATCAGTAATCTGTGCTGTAGGTTTATGAGATTCTGCAGGATTCATCAGTAATCTGTGCTGTAGGTTTATGAGATTCTGCAGGATTCATCAGTAATCTGTGCTGTAGGTTTATGAGATTCTGCAGGATTCATCAGTAATCTGTGCTGTAGGTTTATGAGATTCTGCAGGATTCATCAGTAATCTGTGCTGTAGGTTTATGAGATTCTGCAGGATTCATCAGTAATCTGTGCTGTAGGTTTATGAGATTCTGCAGGATTCATCAGTAATCTGTGCTGTAGGTTTATGAGATTCTGCAGGATTCATCAGTAATCTGTGCTGTAGGTTTATGAGATTCTATAGGATTCATCAGTAATCTGTGCTGTAGGTTTATGAGATTCTGCAGGATTCATCAGTAATCTGTGCTGTAGGTTTATGAGATTCTGCAGGATTCATCAGTAATCTGTGCTGTAGGTTTATGAGATTCTGCAGGATTCATCAGTAATCTGTGCTGTAGGTTTATGAGATTCTGCAGGATTCATCAGTAATCTGTGCTCTAGGTTTATGAGATTCTGCAGGATTCATCAGTAATCTGTGCTGTAGGTTTATGAGATTCTGCAGGATTCATCAGTAATCTGTGCTGTAGGTTTATGAGATTCTGCAGGATTCATCAGTAATCTGTGCTGTAGGTTTATGAGATTCTGCAGGATTCATCAGTAATCTGTGCTGTAGGTTTATGAGATTCTGCAGGATTCATCAGTAATCTGTGCTGTAGGTTTATGAGATTCTGCAGGATTCATCAGTAATCTGTGCTGTAGGTTTATGAGATTCTGCTGCAGGATTCATCAGTAATCTGTGCTGTAGGTTTATGAGATTCTGCAGGATTCATCAGTAATCTGTGCTGTAGGTTTATGAGATTCTGCAGGATTCATCAGTAATCTGTGCTGTAGGTTTATGAGATTCTGCAGGATTCATCAGTAATCTGTGCTGTAGGTTTATGAGATTCTGCAGGATTCATCAGTAATCTGTGCTGTAGGTTTATGAGATTCTGCAGGATTCATCAGTAATCTGTGCTGTAGGTTTATGAGATTCTGCAGGATTCATCAGTAATCTGTGCTGTAGGTTTATGAGATTCTGCAGGATTCATCAGTAATCTGTGCTGTTGGTTTATGAGATTCTGCAGGATTCATCAGTAATCTGTGCTGTAGGTTTATGAGATTCTGCAGGATTCATCAGTAATCTGTGCTGTAGGTTTATGAGATTCTGCAGGATTCATCAGTAATCTGTGCTGTAGGTTTATGAGATTCTGCAGGATTCATCAGTAATCTGTGCTGTAGGTTTATGAGATTCTGCAGGATTCATCAGTAATCTGTGCTGTTGGTTTATGAGATTCTGCAGGATTCATCAGTAATCTGTGCTGTAGGTTTATGAGATTCTGCAGGATTCATCAGTAATCTGTGCTGTAGGTTTATGAGATTCTGCAGGATTCATCAGTAATCTGTGCTGTAGGTTTATGAGATTCTGCAGGATTCATCAGTAATCTGTGCTGTAGGTTTATGAGATTCTGCTGCAGGATTCATCAGTAATCTGTGCTGTAGGTTTATGAGATTCTGCAGGATTCATCAGTAATCTGTGCTGTAGGTTTATGAGATTCTGCAGGATTCATCAGTAATCTGTGCTGTAGGTTTATGAGATTCTGCAGGATTCATCAGTAATCTGTGCTGTTGGTTTATGAGATTCTGCAGGATTCATCAGTAATCTGTGCTGTAGGTTTATGAGATTCTGCAGGATTCATCAGTAATCTGTGCTGTAGGTTTATGAGATTCTGCAGGATTCATCAGTAATCTGTGCTGTAGGTTTATGAGATTCTGCAGGATTCATCAGTAATCTGTGCTGTAGGTTTATGAGATTCTGCAGGATTCTCTCCGCTCTGACAGCGCCACGCTGCGCCTCTTGTGGCAGTGCTCGGAATTACACTCTTTCCACTCACAGCTGATTTGCTCGCCATCTTGACATGAACATGAACATTGATGCCCTCTGCTCAATGATCGCACTATTATCTCTAAACACCGAAAAATTGGCAGCACGTTACCGAAAGAGGCGTAACAGCTCCGCTGCACGTCGGGAAGACCCGACCTTAGATGTTTAGAAATCATTGCGCACGTAGCTGAACATACATGTCAGTATAATGTGGGTTTCCTGAGCGCTTGGTTAAGGTAAGATGATTCTCTTTACTAATACGAGGATTAAAGGTCTTCTGTATTTATAAAACTCCTAAAATAACGTTGTTACCCTGTCATATTATTGGATGTTACGCTTCCGTTAGCTCACCGCTGCTAGCGAGCTGCCATGGCAACTGATTACATACGCTTGTTTACAACCCTCCTGCTGGCATTAATGCTCTCCCTCGTCTAATAACACTCGGTCTTTTTTTAAATGACCATGAATTACTTATAAAACGTGTGCTTTTGGATTTCTAATGTTGTTAATGTAATGTTACACGTATTATCTAGCAGATAATACTCTTTGGTTAGTATTATTTGGGGAAAAATACAGTTCATGTGGTAATCAAAAGGTGATGAACTGAAATATATAACGTTACATGACAGACATTTTACTGAAGGGAAGAACTTTGTGGGAGATGTTTCAACATGTGATAATATTATAGGTAAGTTGGCTTGACTTCCAATGACAGCTGTCCCGATCAAATATTATGAGTGTATAGTGTTATTCAATCATAGATACATCTGTTTTGTTATTGTAGGGATGGGAGACCTTGAAGGACCCCCATCTGCAGACTGAGGGAGAGTCTTACTGTAGATCACAGTAGAAATGGACCAGGACTATGAAAGACGTCTGTTAAGGCAAATCAACCACCAGAACGTCCCAGAGGGTCACCCGTCCAAGGCAAGCATAAAAAGATAAGGATAAAGGCTAAAAAATATAGCCATATTTCTAATGTACGATTTTAATCTGAATTATAAGTAATGGATTACCTAATAATTGTAAAAATCAACTCATATTGTAGGGACACAAAATGATCATAGTTATATACTATTATCTAGTTCAAGTTGTTCCAAACCCATAAGACTTTTCTCCTTCTGTTAAACATAGAAGACTATATTTTGAAGAATGTTAGTAATGGTTTTAAGTCCCACTGACATTCATAGTATGGACAAAAAAACTACTATGGAAGTTAATGGAATATAAAACTGTTTGGTTTCCAACATTCTTCAAAATATCATCTTTGGTGTTTAACAGAAGGAGAAAAGTCATACAGGTTTAGAATGACATGAGGGTGAGTAATACAGAAGTTTCATTTTTGGGTGGACTATCCTTTTAAAGAGGCAGAAATGTAAATATGGCATATGATGATTGTCTGTTTATGTTGTGTGTGCAGTCAGGGTATGCAGCGTGCAGTCCGCTTGCTGTGAAATCAGGAGACAGATTCATCCCCACACGTGCCGGCAGCAACTGGAGCATAAACTTCCACTATGCCAATGTGAGTTACCATTCATATGAAGTGTTTACACTCCTCCATTGTAAAGAAGAATGATAGATTAAAGCCAGTATATTAATGTCATTTCACCTCTAAAAATTCACTTTGTATGTTCGTTTGTAGGAGAACTGTTGGTCACCCAATCAGAATCAGCGGGCGAAGGATGCTAATACAGACACAGGGAAAGGTGAAGTCATTCTGCATCTTCTTGTACATGCCCTCAATTTATCACAGTGAACAGATAAATATACAAACGCTACCATTCAAATGTTTAGTGTTGGTAAGATTTTTCTGGGTGAAGCTGTGATGCTTCTTTTTGGATTCTTTCATGAATAGAAATTCAGAAAAGCAGCAAAGATTTCAAACAGAATTTCTTTACAAATATAAGCTTGTACTGTCACTTTTGATCATTTTGAGTATATATATATATATATATATATATATATAATATACACCATTCAATAATTTTAGTTTTTATTTATGTTTTAAGAAACCTCTTTTGCACACTAAGGCTGTTTATTTGACCCAAATACAACAAAAAACATGAATTTGTTTTTTTTGTTATTTCTTTGAAAACTGAAAAACGAGAAAGGCTGCTTTCAATATAAAATCAGAAAAAGAATGAACGCAACACATATGGACCATGTTCTTGTTCGTTCTTGTTCATGGGCTTGTTCATTTCTTCTGCTAATCAGATTGTCTCATTGTTAAATATTTTTGCAATTTAAAATAACTGTTTTCTATTTTAATACATTTTAAATGCAATTTATTTCTGTGATGCCAAGCTGTATTTTCAGCATCATTACTCCAGTCTTCAGTGTCACATGATCTTCAGAAATCACTCTAATATACTGATTTGCTGCTCAAGAAACACTTATTATTATTATTAATATTGAAAACAGTAGTGTATCATTTATTTTCAGGGTTATTTGGTGAAGAGAAAGTTCAAAAGAACAGCATTTATCTGAAATAGAAAGATTTTGTAACTTGTTTTTGGTAAGAAATTAAAGAAAAATACTTTTATTCAGCAAGGATGCATTAAAGACATTTATAATGTTAATAAAGCTTTCTATTTCAGCTAAAGACTGTTAGGGGAAAAATGAATGTTTAATGTTTATTTGCACACTAAAGCAGAATATATATATATTCAAATGAAAAATATAACAAAACGAATGATTGTGTTTGACAGATGCTGTGGCGTATGCTGCACTGCTAAGGAATGAGCTGCTGGGAGCAGGAATCGAAACTGTGCCTGATCCACACACAGATGATCGGCGTAATACCATCCTCACACAGGACACACACAGCCTCTTCAGGGTGAGCCTGTGACGGTTACAAGACAGATCCGTGTGAGACTCACTGTCATATAAAAAACTCACTGGAGAAACTTAAAGGTGCAGTAGGTGATTGTCTTCAGAAAGGTTGTGGTCTAAATCTATTTATCTGTATTAATATATTCTGTGGAAGGCGTAGGACCAAGAAATGTTTGTCCAATCAGAAGGCTTGGTCCGAGCGTTTTGATTGGCTTTCCTACCTGCCTGTCAACATGTATTTGCATACCTCTGCACACCCCGTTCACGCAGACAGATACGTCATCAGCGCGTTCACGTACGCTATGCAGACCAGTTGTGTCGTTAGTCAACTCGTCAGTTCCAGAGGTGATTAGTAACGAGTTACATTTACTTCGTTACATTTACTTGAGTACATTTTTTGGGTGACTAATACTTTTAGAGTATATTTAACGATGGGTACTTTTACTCTTACTCAAGTATATTTTTAGTGAAAACACTTGTACTTTTACTTCGTTACTGTGAGCGACGCCTCTCGTTACTTTATCTTAATGCAATACAAGTTAAAAATGCTTCAATTTATTCCAAGCGCGACGTCTACTGTTCTCTGGGCAGTGAGCGATGCCCATTCGCGAATGATTCATTCTTTTGAGTCAATTGTGTTCAAAGGCTTGATCAAAGCAGTTGGTAAACCAGTGAGTCGTTTTGGTTCGTGAATCAGTTTGAATGATTCGTTCAGTTCCTTCCTGCGCGTGCGAGTCATTTGAAGCGCTTCTCACTCAGAGTTGTAACAGAAAGTTTAAGAACATCAAGAGCGCTGTTCCAGGAGGAATGCCTTTGCTTAGACACAATTAATATTGATATTTTCACAATATGTACGCTTGCAGAAATATAGGCTACATTTGTTTCCATTTTGCAGAACAGACGGAAGATCCTTCAATGTGCATTTTTCATTATGTTCAGATGTTCGGTAGCTGGTCATATGAGGAGTTTTTGCTCTTCTCTGTGTCAGGTTATATTTACTTTTACATATATATATATATAATATACTTTAAAATATAATTTAATTCAGTGATGCAAATCATAATTTTCATCAGCTGTTGCTCCAGTTTTCAGAGTCATAATTCATCTTCAGAAATCATTCTAATACATTGGTTTATTACCAGTTTTGGAAACAGTTTTGCTGTTTAATATTTTTGGAACCAGTGACATTTTGTTCAGTGTTCTTTGATGAATAGAAAGCTAAAAAGAACAGCCTTGATAATAATAAATCAACATATTGGAATGATTTCTGAAGGATTATGGGACACTGAAGACTGGCGTAAAGGCTGATAAAAATTCTGATTTGCATCACTGAAATAAATTATTAAATATATTTTGAACGGCTGTGTGTGTGTGTGTTTAAAGGTGCACTAAGCGATTTTTCCCAAACAATGTTGATATTTAAAAACACCAAAACAAACACGCCCATGCCCCAACAAGACCTCGCCCTTATTTTGATATCTCCGCCCCACACGTACGTACACAACCATGGCAACGACGATCGTGGAAACAAGCGAAGATGACACACAAGCATATTCAAACAAAAGCCAACACGGATCGGTTGTGTGAAACAATTCAAAATCAGCGTCAAGAAACAACGTGACGTCCGCTTCGAGCCCTTCCCGCTCTTTGAGTTCTCTCCACCGCTGGAAAGCTGCTCCGATATATACCGAAGAGGGTTCTACCTCTTGCCTGATCGTAAATGTTTTAAATTTTCCTCTTTTTCATCTTCCAGTTCTCTCTATCTATAGTTGGTCTGCTAATATCCTTCCTGTACACTCAAATTAAGCGCTCTTTTCTCTCATTATTTCATTTCAAGACACGCCCCTTACTGCTGATTGGCTGCAAGTGTATTTTGGGACAAAGTCGCTTAGTGCACCTTTAATGTTTCCTGCTCTTTTACACACGAGCTTGCTCTCACACTTAATATCTTGTATTAGACTCTTGTTTTTCTTGTGTCTCTCAGTACACCATCCACACAAAGAGAGTGCCTTTTGACAATGAAATCTCCCCCTATTCCCTCTCTCCTCTCAGTAACAAAAGGTATCGTTTCGCTGTGATCTCTGCCGAAATTCAATTTCAAATTGAATTCAAAGTATTGTGTGCACTGCAAAACATCTTTACCAAACATGATAAATGTACTTGTTTATAAAAATGAATTAAGGGTCATACTTTATTTTAAGGTCCAATTCTCACCATTAACAAACAATTAACTATGACTTTTGCCTCAATGAACTCCTAATTTGCTGTTTATTGTTAAGTTAAGTTATTTGGTAGGATTAGGGATGGAGAATGATCATGCAGAATATGTGCTTTATAATACTAGTAAATTAAACAGCCGATATCTTAATAATAGACATGTTAATAAGCAACTAGTTAATAGTGAGAATTAGTCCCTATACTAAAGTGTTACCGAATTAAGCTTATTTTATACAATCTGTTTTTAGAAGGTTTAGATATTTTTATCATAAAAGACAAAAATACAGAGCCCCAAACATGACATGCAAAGAAAAATATATTTGTATTAATGATTTAATTAAATTAAATGAAGGGAACAAATCAGTACAACGTGGACATGTTTGAACTAAAATGAGGTAACTGATTAATAAAATGTGGCCACAAATTCAAAAATCCTCAATTTATGTCCATAATATCTATTTTTTGTCCTGCATATTGTGTGCAGGGCTCCAAACAAAAGTACTTAAGATTTATTTTCTTATAGCACATAAAAACAAGATCATTTTTGTACATTATTAATTGTATCCATATATTATTCATGTATGTTTTTTTTCATCTGCAGTCACAAACTATTGCGTTCGCCCCGAAAGCCAGCACGCAAGATTTCCAAGATCCCATTCAAGGTCCTCGATGCCCCAGAGTTGCAGGATGACTTCTACCTCAACCTGGTACACTTCCTTTACAAACATTTGTACACATCTACATTTGTACAAATATTAAATAATGGAAAGAGAGTACATTATTATGACTTTATTTTTGTGATAATGACCAGCTGACTGTAATAAATTGGACAGCAGTTATACAATTATTAATTACACAAAAATATTAAACTGTAGAATGTCGCAATTGACCAATCAGCATCAAGTATTTCAGAGGACGTAAAAAAAGATAAAGTAACACTTCTTTCATATTTAAAATGCCATAATCTAATATAATCGTTTGTGAACAGGTGGACTGGTCAGCTGGAAATCTCTTGAGTGTTGGTTTGGGGGCCTGTGTTTACCTGTGGAGTGCCTGTACCAGTCAGGTGAGAGACAAACTAGAAACACAAACAGCTACAGATGTGACTGTCAGTAATGAGCTTGTGAACTTACACAGGTGACGCGGTTGTGTGACTTATCAGTGGAGGGCGACTCTGTTACATCAGTGTGTTGGAATGAGAGGGTCAGCTCAAACCTCTTATTTATATGAAGATTTCTCATTTGTGAATGTATTTGTGATTGTTCAGGATCATTTCTTCTCTGTTGTTCTCTCAGGGAAGTTTGGTGGCTGTAGGGACCCATAAAGGATTTGTCCAGATTTGGGACGCAGCTGGAGGGAGGAAGCTGACCAGTTTGGAGGGACATTCAGCACGCGTAGGTTTGTGTCACACTATAATCACTCACTCGGAATGATTGCTGGTTTAAATCACTCTCGGAGTAATTTACCCTCTCTGTTCTCTCGCAGGAGCGCTTGCGTGGAACGGAGAGCAGCTGTCGTCGGGTAGCCGGGACAGAGTGATTCTGCAGAGGGACGTGAGGACACCTCCTCCTGTGGAGAGACGCCTCCAGGGCCACAGGCAGGAAGTGTGCGGCCTCAAGTGGTCACCTGACCACCAGCACCTCGCCTCTGGAGGGAACGATAACAAGGTTAGAGCGTCATATAAACGGGATGATCTGATTAGCAGAAGAAATGATCAAGAACATGGACCATATGTGTTGTGTTGATTCTTTTTTTTAATTTAATAATGAAAGCAGCCTTTCTCGTTTTTCAGTTTTCAAAGAAATAATGAAAAAACTAAATATTTTCAAGGAATAGTTCATACAAAAATGAAAATAACAAAAAAAGAAATACTCCTCAGGCCATCCTAGATGTAGATGACTTTGTTTCTTCATTGGAACAGGTTTGGAGAAATGTCGCTTTACATCACTTGCTCACCAGTGGATGCTCTGCAGTGAATGGGTGCCGTCAGAATGAGAGTCCAAACAGCTGATACAAACACCACACTAATCCAAACCTAATCCACACCACTACAGTCCAAGGTGTTTTTTTTGTTATTGTACAAAAAACCTAACAGATGAAATACCTAATATTTGGAAAGTAGCCATTGTATCTCCTGTCTATAAGAGTGGTGATAAAACAGATCCAAGTTCATATCGTCCAATTTCAGTTTTACCCTGTGTGGCAAAGGGGATGGAAAAATGGATCAATAAGCAATTGATAGGGTTTATTAATACAAATAACATCTTATCTAAAGTTCAATCTGGTTTAGTTGTACTACAGCAGTTGTAAATGTTATGAATGATATCTATAATGCATTAGAAACACAATAACTTTGTGCAGCTAATTTATTGACCTTGCAAAGACTTTCGATACAGTTGATCATTCTATTTTGTCATCCAGATTACGTAGTATCTATGTGTCTAATTCAACTCTATCTTGGTTTTCTCACTATTTATTTAATAGATCCCAATATGTAAAGATTGACCAACAATTATCCGTACCATTAACTATTAATAAACTATCCCTCAGGGCTCGGTGTTAGCATCAACCCCGTTCTCAATTTACATTAATAATATTTCTCAGGTTATCTGTAGTCAGAAAACGTATATTCACCTATATGCGGATGATACTATTCATTATGTTGTGGGATCGTCATATGATGAAGTTTTAAAACAAGCACAGGATAGTTTTAATAAAATTCAAGAGGCTTTTAACGACTTGAATCTAGTTTCAAATAGCACAAAAACAAAAGTAATGTGGTCTGGGACAAAACAACTAAATAATAAAGACATTATTACTCTGGATGGGGCAATAATTGAGGTAGTATCTTCATATAAATATCTCAGAATCTGGCTTGATAGCTCTTGACATGTACTACCCACATAACTAATCTCCAGAAGAAAGTTAAATCTAGACTTAGTTTTTGTTTGAAATAGATCTGTGTTTACCTCGTCAGCCAAGAAACATCTTGTTCAAACTACTGCTTTGCCCTTGTTCGATTATGGTGATGTTATATATAGAAATACAAGTAAAGGTGTTCTGGATTACTAATGCACCTTACAGAACGCATCATTGTGAATTATACTCCCTTTTGAATTGGACATCATTGTGTATAAGACGGGAAACTCACTGGTATATTTTTACTTACAAAGTTTTGCTGGGTTATTACCTAAATATCTTCAAAAGTTGTCGAAACCTCATTCTAATACATACACAACTAGATCATCGAATTATATTTCCTTGGCTATTCCTAGAAAGAAAACGACTTATGGTCGTTCCGCTTTTGAATTTGCTGCCCCAAATGACTGGAATATGCTACAAAAGTTATTGAAATTAGAGACAAATATTCCAGTATGTGCATAAAAATATTTACTAGTGAGTGCTTTGACCTCGATCTGTAAATGTTTTAACTGAGATTTGAAACTTCTTGTGAATTAAGTATTGTGATATATTTTTGTATGTCTCAGGAGATATTAATTATCCCGCCAGGCTGTTATTGTAAATAAGAATGTGTTCTTAATTAACTTGTTGCCTGGTTAAATAAAGGTTAAAAAAAGAAAATAAATTGTAGACACAGTTAATATTTCCCAAGTATACCAATTGGAAAGCTCACTGTATAACTCCGAATAGTGTAGACTAGAGCATTGATCTCAATCTCTTCACAGTTTAGCTCCAACCCTAATCAAACACACCTGATCCAGATAATCAAGGTCTTCAGGATCACTAGAAACCTCCAAACAGGTGTGATGTGGAGCTAAACTCTGCAGAGTGTCCAACCCTAATCAAACACACCTGATCCAGATAATCAAGGTCTTCAGGATCACTAGAAACCTCCAAACAGGTGTGATGTGGAGCTAAACTCTGCAGAGTGTCCAGCCCTAATCAAACACACCTGATCCAGATAATCAAGGTCTTCAGGATCACTAGAAACCTCCAAACAGGTGTGATGTGGAGCTAAACTCTGCAGAGTGTCCAGCCCTAATCAAACACACCTGATCCAGATAATCAAGGTCTTCAGGATCACTGAAACCTCCAAACAGGTGTGATGTGGAGCTAAACTCTGCAGAGTGTCCAGCCCTAATCAAACACACCTGATCCAGATAATCAAGGTCTTCAGGATCACTAGAAACCTCCAAACAGGTGTGATGTGGAGCTAAACTCTGCAGTGTCCAACCCTAATCAAACACACCTGATCCAGATAATCAAGGTCTTCAGGATCACTTGAAACCTCCAAACAGGTGTGATGTGGAGCTAAACTCTGCAGAGTGTCCAGCCCTAATCAAACACACCTGATCCAGATAATCAAGGTCTTCAGGATCACTAGAAACCTCCAAACAGGTGTGATGTGGAGCTAAACTCTGCAGACTGTCCAACCCTAATCAAACACACCTGATCCAGATAATCAAGGTCTTCAGGATCACTAGAAACCTCCAAACAGGTGTGATGTGGAGCTAAACTCTGCAGACCTGTGGCCCTCCAGGAATCGAGTTAGAGACCACTGGTGTAGAGAGACACTGTATAGTGTAAATTACCAAAATTTGGCTTGATATTTTTTTTAGTGCAGGTTTAGAAAATGAATAAACAGCTTGAATATTTTTTGATTTCCACATCTGGAACGTTTGTCTTCAGATGAAATACATCTTTCTCTGGTTTCTGCTTTCAACATTTACCTGTTTAATCTCAAATTGTTCCCAGACATGAAAATATATAAATGATGTAACCCTTTAGTAACCATTTGAAATAATCAATAATTATTTTTAGAATTTTTTGGGGGGGAAAAGTGTGTGTGAAAGATTGTGTTTTATGTTCAGTCACAATTGTGACCGGTGGGATAATGTGTGTACTGAAAAAACATATTTCTGCAGTCATAAAAATTGTTATATATCTTAGCCCAGCAATTTTAAACTGTTTGATCACATTCTAGGGTTACTATTATGCATAAAAAACCATATGCAACATTGATAGGAATACTGAGATAAAAGACAAAAACATTCAACCATCACCGTGTTCCAAATGGTTACTTTTTTGTAAAATATTACATCAAAGTTTTATATTAATGCTACGAGTATTACAACATCATTATTGTACATTTTTGTAATATTATAATTTTTATTTAGTGCAATATTTTGTCTTTGCAACATGTTATTGTCTTTTCACTAGCAACTGCAATTGGATTTATATTGTGCACCTAAGTTCAGTTATCACACCGTTCACTATTGTGACCATCAGCATGTTTACTCATTCTATGACCACTCATCAAAACTAAATATATATGAATGCATATATTAATACTAGACACCCTAAAGATAATGTGTACCAAAAATCTGTGTCATATCTTTATGTTAACATACTTTACTAGCCTTTTGTCTTTAATGTAGTTATCATCTTCTCAGGGTGCAAACAGGAAGTAAACTGCTCTGGTCATGTGACAATTTGCACTACTCATGTGAAACTGCACATATTTCATTGAGACCCTTTATTATTTCCATATTTGCTGGAAGTGCACCAAAACATCAGTCAGTAAGGTTTTTAGAGCTGAATAAAGGTGGTATTAAATGGGTAAAAAAAGAATGAACAGAATGTACACAGATGATTTTAGAGTACTGTTTTGTTGATAAGAACCCGATTAAGTCCAAATGTTTGTTTTTCCAGCATGAGTGCAAAACTAATTAAGAATGGGTCTAAATAGCATGACACTCCCGGTGTGTTCTGTCTGCTGTTAGTTACTGGTGTGGAACAGCTCCAGCCTGCTCCCGGTGCAGCAGTACAGCGATCATCTGGCCGCTGTGAAGGCCATCGCCTGGTCTCCTCACCAGCACGGTCTCCTGGCCTCCGGAGGGGGAACGGCGGACCGCTGCCTTCGCTTCTGGAACACTCTGACCGGACAGGCGTTACAGAGTACCGACACCGGCTCACAGGTCTGCAACCTGGCCTGGTCCAAACACGCCAACGAGCTGGTAAGACAAGCACCTGCTCTCACAGTCAAATCAAATGCTTTTCCTGTTCTGACTTTCACCATTGATGTCCACCAGGTCAGCACACACGGCTACTCCCAGAACCAGATCCTGGTGTGGAAATACCCATCACTCACGCAGGTGGCCAAGCTCACAGGACATTCGTACCGAGTGCTCTACTTGGTAAGAGTTTTTCTTGTATACTGTTTCCCAAAAATACTGCAGTTTATACATACCATGACTTGAACTTTGTTATGATGAGCATGTTTATAGTTTCTGAATCTCAGAGCAAGCCAACTGTCCTGATATCATAATGAAGAAAAAAAGATGTTAAACGAATGACATTTTTGAAAAGAAAACCGGATTAAGTAATCTGGCATAAACGTTTTAAAATGTTATTACAGGTAAACAATGTTTGAGAGATGTTTACACAAGTTTTAGAATATAACGTTGTGGACACTCATGTATTCAAGGTAAAGGAATATTTGTTCTGGTTACGCCACGTGATATTTTTAGAGCCATTAAACTTCCTGAATAAACTACTTTAAGTTCAACATTCCCAGTGATGGGAGAAATGAAGCTTTTGAAGCTCTGAATCAACTGAAACTGTTTCGAAGAGCTTGTCAATGCAACAAAAACTGATTACAAATCTTTTCAAAGTGTAACCTATTAAATGTATTCTACAAATAATTAAATACAAAAATAACATTATCCTGCATTATAAAACTAACCTGAGATCAGTTAGACACTCGTTTATGGGTTCACCAGATCTAATGCAAGCCTTTAAAACCTTGAAATGTTTGGAAGCCAAAGTTTGAAACCGTATGAATGTTATGAATCTGTTTTCTCAAAATCACATGCCATGCCAAGTTTGATACAAGCTCCGAACCTCTGATTCAAAACAACGGATTCATAAATGTTTTGAAGCTTCGTGAAGAATCACCCATCATACAGTCCATATGAAACCAACAAAAATACAAGACTTCATCCTTTTGTCATTACGGACACTTAGTTCTATCAAAATGAATAACACTGAACATTTTCCAAGTGTACGAGTAGAAAAGTTCAGTATAGCTCAGAACAGTTCAGAGATGCTGTAAACTGCCATATTCTCTCCATAAGGTACAGTTGTCTCTGGATCTGATTTAGAATCAAGTCCAAATGACCGGCGAAGACAGAGTAATCAAATCTTCGATGTGTAAGTGAATAATGTGAAGACACACATGAGAAGTGAGGGTGTGTCTGGTTGTGTACAGGCGGCGTCTCCAGATGGCGAGGCCATCGTAACAGGAGCAGGAGACGAGACGCTGAGGTTCTGGAACGTCTTCAGCAAAACACGCTGCACCAAGGTCAGGATGAAGTCTTGCATCAGCTCGTGCTGAATCTCACCCTGACCTCTTTCACATGCTTTGTCTTCTGTCTCCAGGAATCCAAATCAGTGTTGAACCTGTTCACCAGGATACGCTAATTCACAGCCGGAGAGCAATCATCCAATCACGTGACCGAATGAAAGCCTTGAACTCCCTCTGTTCTGTGTCCTTGCATCATCCGACAGAGAGACCCCAGCACTTCCTTCACTCTCACTTTTTTACTCCGCACATTTCAATGAGTGAGGGCTCGTGGTTTATGTTAAGATTCAGTCCGGTCTTCTTCTTATTGTACATTGTGGATGTCCAACAGATGTGCTGTTGTATAAGTAGAAGTATTAATAGAGAAATGAACCTATATGACCTATATTGTCATTATCATGACTGTCAGTCATGACGTCAAAATGAAATGGCTTGTTATGGAAATGTCAAAATGTGTGTATCAAAACAGAAATAAATACACTTAACACTAATCCTGCTGCTTTTTATGACAAACGGACAAAATTATGTATTTACTGTAAGTCTAGCAATACTGTACGTACACTTCCGTTCAAAGGTTTGGGGTACTTTTATAAAATAAATGAACACTTTTATTCATCAAGGATGCATTCAATTGATCAAATGTGACAGTAAAGGTTTTAATGTCACAAAATATTTCTATTTTTAAACAAAGCCGTTCTTTCGAACTTTCTGTTCACTATTCCTCAAAAATATGAAGCAGCACAACGGTTTTCAACACTTGATAATAATAAATGTTCCTCAAGCACCAAATCTGCATATTATACTGATTTCTGAAGATCATGTGACGCTGAAGACTGGAGTAATGATGCTGAAAATACAGCTTTGATCACAGGAATACATTACAAGTTAAGTTATTTAAAAAAGAAAACAGCTGTTTACATTTTAATAATATTTCATGTTCTACTGTATTTGATCAAATAAATGCAACCTTGGTGAGCATAAGAGACTTATTTCAAAAACAACAACACAATCGTAGCAAAGCCAACATTCACACTTTTTGTATTGTAAAAATGAGATGTATTCAAGATGTAAAAGTGTATCGTTTCACTGAAAACGGAAGAAACGCACACAAAACCACTTGTAAAGCTCCACAGGTTTCCACAGAACTGGAAAAAACACCATTCATAAAAATCGACAAATGTATAAGACTTGCATAATCTAACTAACATTTAGCAAAGTTTATCCTAAAACAAACAAGAAAAAATAGAGATACATTCTTTGAAAACCAGTTATGAGTAAATATATCTTGTTTTAAGGATGTTTTGATTGTTTTAATATAATTCATTTTTTGTGGTGAAATCAATGCTGTTGTGGTGTGATAAGATTACAAAAATAATATCTGATTATTTCAATCATTCAGATTGCTTTTCAATCATAGCCTGTTAACAATATGGCTTGATTGTATTGAAAACAGTGCCCTGGATCTTGTGACCCCACAATACTAAAGCGATGAAGACTCAGAATCCACTCTGGATCTTGTGTGGAGAGTGTTTAGTAGTTCGCTGCATACTCTGTACCTTGTAGTCCTCGACTCAACAAAGCAAACTCTTCCACGATGTCCTTCATCCGTGGCTTACTCACGTGCTCCCTGTGTGAACCGTTGAAAAGAAGAAACACGTTTGTATAAAGTGCAGACTGGGTGGAGTTCTGGTGTTAATGTTAATGTCCTGTTCTACCTGAGGATCTGCTGGCAGAAGTGCTCTTTGTGCTCAGGGGTGAGATGAGAGCTGGGGAAGCCAGGGGGCAGAAGAGCCTCTCTCAGACACACAGACAGCATGCTGGGACAGTTACGACTCACTGAAAACAAGACTTCTGCAAAGTGCTCCGCCAGACAGCGTGGAGACTGACCCCCAATGGCCTGCATTCACAGTGAAACTGGTCCTTACATGCTCAATATATATCTAGTCTTTTTTGGCTACATATTCCTGTATGAAGTAAATATTCCTAAAACACTCTCAATAATTTTACACTAAACTTAAATTTCAGTTAAAATACTGCACTGAAATACACAAGTGATTTATAAGAAAATGGACTGAATTTCTCTATTTCAGGTTGGTGAGTTACATTTTAGACATGTTTGCACTGCCAATGAAGTTACTTGGAAATAAAACAATATTGATTTCTGGTCTCCGAGAAACAATAGTGGTGTTGCATTCCTTCATTCATCAGTGTTTTTGTTGTAAATAATTCAGTGACTCAATCACTTGTTTCATTGCTGCATGAATCAGTGTTTTTGAATGAATCAGTTGAGTGAATGATTCAATGACTCACTCAAGAAGTCCCTTGTTTCCATACTAAGTGTATCAGTGTGATTGAAAACAGGTTAAAGGAATGACTCTTACTCACTCATAAAGACAGTCATAACTTGCTCCTGAATGTTTTTGAATGAATTGTTTGATTCAATTATTCACTCAGAAAAAACTTGGGTAACACTTTATTTTAAGATGTCCTTATTACACATGCTACATGTACTTACCAGTATAATAACAATTAACTATGCATAATTGCATGCAAGTAACCCTAATCCAAAACCTAATCCTAAACCTAACCATATAGTAAGTACATGTAGTTAATTAATATTACTCAGTATTAACAGTATAATTACACTGTAACAAGGATACCTTAAAATAAAGTGTAACAAAACATGTTTCCATGTTTCCGTTAATTTAATGATTATATGAATCACTCATAAAGACAGTCACTTAAGTTACTCCTTGTTCCCATTTGTTTAGCTGCACACCACCTGATACTGCCTTGATCAATATACACAAAGACCACCATTGTTCATACGTATATTACAGCATTTGTTCTTCACACACATACAATGACGTTGAATTTAACCGAATACGTGTTTTGGAAGGAATTGCTTGAGTGAATAATTCAATGACTCACTCATAAAACAGTTATTGTTTCCATCCTGTATGTATGAATGAATTAATGTTTGTATGAATCCAATGAGTGTTTGAATGAATAGGTTGAATAAATTATTCAGTGACTCACTGATAAATGTCACTTGTCGCCACCTACTGGTGTATCAATGTAAATTGCAGAAAGAGTGACTGGGAGATCCTGACCGCTAATACACAGAGAGTCTTTCAGAAACCACTGGTTTGAACTGCTGATGAAAACAGTACTTATGTGGAAATATCTGACCTCTAGTAGGGTCTGAAGGAGCAGCTTGCCGTCCTCCTGGAGCACCTCCCTCACAGCAGGAATATCTTCACAATGAGAGATCAGCTCCGTCTGTGCAGGAGCGTCAAGAGAGCGTCTCGTGGAGTATACAGTACTCACAAAGGTACAGGGTGACTAATATTACAAGTATTAATGGTACAGAAAGAGTTTATTCCAGTAAAAGCTCTGGTTTTGGGGCTGTGTGTTCAACTACAGCTGTCTGTGAAGATGAAACACTTCTGGAAACATGTTCAGTGTTGTACTTACAAATAGCAGACAAGTTGCTTTCAGTGTTGGAGTTTCAGGAAATTTGAATGACAAGATTCCTACATAGACATAGACAGTTCATTAATGGATGAATAAAGGAACGTTGTGGCTGTTAATACACTTACTGATGCTCACCACAGTAGAAAACAGCTTTGATATCAAGACGGTCTGAAAAATAAAGGTCCGACTTTCTTCTCAAAACCTGCAGGCATCAGAGAAAATATCAGCACAAAAGAAAAATGGGAAAAACAATGAGAAGAGGTTGTTTCATCTAAAACATGTCATCTATATGTAAATGATGTAGATTAGCATCTAAAGCCTGCAGACCTGAGCGTGAAGCTGCATAAATGACTCCACCACATCCGGATGATCTCTGGAGCCTATAACAACGTTTCCACTTAGTAAGAATGACTGTAAAGTCAAGCATTAATATCATAGCTTGCAAAACTGTGCATATTAAAGGTATTTTGATTTCATTAGCCAACGAAAGAGTCTGCTAACTGAGATAAATGAATAGTATTAGTAATATAATGCTGGGCACATGATCTCAACATTGCAGACACCATGCTTTTTCTGCGCGCTCATGTACATAATTGTAATAGTATTTGTCAAAAGTACTATTCATTTCTTTAAGGGTACAATATTTTACAGCGGAAAAAGTAAATGAATATAACTTTAAAATATGAATATTCTGTCATCAGTTACTCATCTTCACTTCGTTCCAAACCTGTGTGACTTTCTTTCTTCTGTGCAATGTCTTTCAACTGTTTCTGTCCATACAATGTGCAAAACATTACATTCATTTTCATTGTCCAGACAAAAACACCTTCAAAATATGTGCCGGGAAACAAATCATATCGGTTTGGAACGATATGAGTAAATGAAAATGATTTTAATGCACTTTTGCTAAGCATTTGAATTGACTAATCACTTTACATTCAGACTCTGACAGAGCTCATTGCTAGTATGTTGATATGTTGATAGCGACTCGTTGTAATCTCTCACCCAGCTGAAAAATGGACATGGTGATGTTGGTAAGCAGCTCCAACAGAGCAATGATTGGAGAAATGAGATCCTTCTCACAGCCAAAAATGTGAACTAACTAGAGGGAAACAAGAAAATAATAAACAAACGATATTTATGATACTTGTCTTATCATCAAGCTAATTATACGTTATGTCATTACTTGACGTGTGAGGTCTAAAGCTGAGGCTTGTGGGTAAGCGCTGAACATCTGACCAATGAGCTCACAGAGCTGAGTCACCAGCGGTGCAAAGTCACGGAGAAGGGTCTTCAGTGATTTCCCAAAGACAGCACACACCGCCTGAGATGAGAGAAAAACAAATCATCCACATACTCCCACAAACACACACACGTTCACGAACACTGACCTCGACCACGTCCAGTTCATTCAGCCACTTGTTGAGAATGGTCTGGATCAGAGGGAAGGCCTGCTGCAGGACAGCCACCACCTGAGAAACGCCCAGAACCGCTGTTCATTTAACAGGTGACTGATTCAAACATGCTTGCTAATCAACAATAGCTGATTGGAGTTTGAGTGTCGACCGGGTTGTTGTTGTGTGGCTGTGTTGGGACTGTGTTCATGACCTCCAGTCTTTCGTTTTGCTTGTTCAGGTCAAATGTAGAGAAGAGATTGGACAGCAGGCCGAGGATGTGGACAATATGAAGCTTGTTAGCAGAGCTGGGCTGCAGAGAAGGGTAAAAGAGAGTATTCTTAAAACTATCCACCAAATTCAGGTACGGAATGACAAAGGGTTTAAAGTTAACTATGAAACTTCTCTGGAACGCTATGTATTGTGTTCTATACAAATATTCTTCACAGGTTTAATAGTACTCTAGTAATACACTGTACATGATTGCTCCTCACCGGCTCATTGGCCAGTTTCTCCAGCTGCTGGATGTGAGGGGTGACCAGAGAGAGCAGCTTCCCCAGAATCTCGTCACTGGGCAGGGCTGAGAGCAGGAACCCCAGCGCCTGCATTATCCACATACACTGAGAGCTCTGTACAGGAGACTCACTGTCAGTCCAACTGAGATATGACTATTAACCACGAGCAGCAGGTCATGTCCAGTGCATTCATCGATTGACTGATTTCATTGTTTCAATGGTTTTCTCAATCTGAGTAAAAACATGGTGACTTCTAATCTTTTTTTAAATATGCTATCTTAAAAAAAAATTATTAACCTATGGTGTTCTCTATCAAAACTGACCAACCATAGGAAATTAATGTGAAAGACTGTAACACAGACTATATTTGTATATGTGTTAAATAAAATCTATGCATTAGCCACAATGTTGAACAAACAGACACAGAAATGAAGGGGTAAATACAACCACATACAAACTCTTACACAGACGTCTGCAACTGCATTACTGTAAAAATTACACTTCAACGTGATTTAAAACTGCATACCAAAATTTGACAAATAATTGGTAATGTATAAATGTATTATTAATACTACATATACTAGCCATTATTGTCATGACATGATTTTGACCCAGCATGGCCAAATAAATAGTAAATTCTCAAATGTACTTAATTTAATTTCAATTTAGATTTTTACTTGTAGATATGAAAGTTATATTTGTTTAAAGAGACCCAAAAATGAAACTTCTGTCATGATTTACTCACTCTCACGTTGTTTCAACCCTGGATGAGTTTCTTTCTTCTTTTGAACACTGAGATATTCAAGACACTTCCATTGTATTATTTCTGTATTATAGAAGTCAGTGGCTACCGTCAACTGATTACCAACTGTGGCGAGGGGGGCGTGGTTCAGCGAAGTCTGCAGCGGGAGAAAGACTCAGGAGACAGCGGTAAGTAAGTGGGTCAAGTGCAAAATGAGGATCACCTGTGTCTGATTGCAGTAATTGGCGTGGAGACCGGATAAAAGCCGCCGTGGAACGGCAGTTCAGAGAGAGAGACGGAGTGAAGACTCGGGCGACGAGCTGTCAGAGAGAAACAGTCGGAACGAATACAGAGAGTGATCGCGAGAGCGAGCGAGAGAGTTGATGTTTCCGGGTGACGCAGAGTGCGCACCTGTGTGAGTTTATCTGTCTTAAATAAAAACACCTGAGTCTTCACGAGCCAACCCTGTCCGCTTCCTTCCTTCCTACGAACTTTGTTACACTGGTTGCGAAACCCGGGAAGGAACGCCGCTGCCATCATGTCCTCACCATCGGGATCGCCATTTGCGGATGTCATCCAGTCGCTCACGGGCGATTAAAAGATAGGTTGTGTATCGAGTGGACGCAGGACGCTCAGTCAAAACAAGATACAACCCAGTTGTTGGTACCAAAAGCCGTCGGAAATGCTTTAGGCGGCTCACTGTAATCCTATGGCAGGGCATCTGGGTCAAGCAGCAACACTGAACCGTTTAATGGCCCGGTTTTTGGCCGGGCATTCACGAGAATGTACGCCCGATGGTGTGCGGCTTGTCGTGAATGTCAGTTAGTGAATCCCCGGCCTCCCCAAAAGCGCCTTTGCGCCCTTCCGCTAATGCAGGTCCCCTTCGAAGAATTGGTATGGACCTCATCGGGCCATTGAACGTCAGCACGAGGGCATCGGTTTGCATTGGTTCTAGTGGATTATGCAACCCGATACCGGAGGCAGTGGCGCCCGCAACATTTCCGCAAAGAGTGTAGCGGAGGCTCTGTTTAGTATGATCTCCGGTGGGAATCCCGAAAGAGATTCTCACCGATCAGGGCACGGCGTTTATGTCACGAACCATTCGCGAACTTTATGAGTTGTTGGGAATTAAATCGATTCGCACCAGCGCCTATCACCCACAAACGGACGGCCTGGTGGAACGATTTAATCGCACGCTGAAAACAATGATTCGAAAGTTCGCTCACGAAGACGCCAAAATTGGGACAAATGGCTGGAACCCCTTTTGTTCGCCAGCGCGAGGTCCCGCAAGCCTCCACGGGTTTTCCCCTTCGAACTCCTGTACGCCGCCAGCCCGCTGGGTTTTGGACGTCCTGAGGGAGACTTGGGAGGAGGGACCTTCGGAGAGTAAAATGAAATTAGCATGTGCTGGACCTGAGAACAAAACTCCACACGTTGGGGCAGCTCTCCATGGAGAATTTGTTACAGGCCCAGGACAAGCAAAGCCGGCTATACAATCGGGGCCAGATTACGCAATTTCACGCCGGGAGATAAAGTACTTGTGTTACTCCCTACCTCTAGCTCCAAATTACTCGCCAAGTGGCAAGGACCGCTTTGAGGTCACACGGCAGGTAGGATCTCAATTATGAGGTGGTTCGAACGGATCGGAGCGGGCACGCCAGATTTATCACCTCAACCTCCTTAAAAATGGAACGAGGTCGAGCCGGTGATGCTGGCGACGGTAGTAGGTAACGAGGAAGATCTCGGGCCAGAGGCGAGCCTCAAAGTTCCATCACTCACTCTGGCCCGGGGATCACCTCTCCCTCCCAGCTCACCGATGTAGCCCGGTTGCAGAGAGAATTTGCGGACGTGTTCTCGCCCGCCCGGTCGAACCAACCTTATTCAACACCATATTGAGACCGAGCCGGGCGTGGTAGTGCGCAGCCGGCCGTATCGTTACCGGAGCACAAGAAAAAGGTGGTCCAGTCAGAATTAGAGGCGATGCTAGAGATGGGAGTAATAGAAGAGTCCCGCAGTGACTGGGCGAGCCCGATCGTTTTGGTACCGAAAACAGACGGCTCGGTCCGATTCTGCGTGGATTATCGCAGGTGAATGCGGTGTCGAAATTCGACGCCTATCCAATGCCGCTGGTTGACGAGTTGCTTGATCGGCTGGGTACCGCTGCTTTTATTCGACGCTGGACTTAACTAAAGGATATTGGCAGATCCCTTATCACCGTTATCCAAAGAAAAGTCAGCCTTCACAACGCCGTTTGGATTGCACCAATTTGTCACGCTTCCGTTTGGGTTGTTGGGCGCCGCTACCTTTCAGCGCCTCATGGACAAAATCCTCCGACCGCACACCGCACGCCGCTGCCTACCTGGATGACATCATCATCTACAGTCAGGACTGGCAGCGGCACATGGTGCACCTGCGGGAGGTGCTGAGAGCGCTGAGGGGAGCGGGACTAACGGCCAACCCAAAGAAGTGTGCGATTGGGCGGGTGGAGGTGCGTTATCTGGGTTTCCACATGGGTCACGGACAGGTGCGTCCCCAAATAGATAAGACGGCAGCTATTGCGGCCTGCCCGAGACCCAAGACCAAAAAGGAGGTGAGGCAGTTCCTGGGGCGGGGTATTACAGGAGGTTTGTTCCTGACTATTCGAGCTCACCAGCCCGCTGACTGACCTCACTAAAAAGGAGGTCCCAGATACGGTCCCGTGGATGGAGCGGTGCCAGCAGGTTTTCACCCAGGTAAAGGCTGCTCTGTGTGGCGGGCCGCTATTACACTCTCCTGACTTTTCTCTCCCTTCTTGCTGCAGACGGACGCCGAACCGGGGCTGGGAGCTGTCCTGACCCAGGAGATAGGGGTGAGGCGCCCGGTGCTGTACATCAGTCGGAAGCTCTCTAAGAGAGAGACGATGTACAGCACCATTGAGAAGGAGTGTTTGGCGATCCGGTGGGCGGTCCTCACCTCCGCTATTATCTCCTGGGACGGAATTCACCCTCTGTTCGGACCACGCCCCTTGCAGTGGCTCCACCGCATGAAGGATACCAACGCGGATCACCCTGGTATCTGGCATTACAGCCCTTCAAATTCAAGGTGATCCACAGGCCGGGACGCAGATGACTGTAGCCGACTCTCCAGGAATGGGGCTGCAGGCCGGAGGGCTTCCCGGCCTGAGTCTGGCGGTGGGGGTATGTGGCGAGGGGGCGTGGTTCAGCGAAGTCTGCAGCGGGAGAAAGACTCAGGAGACAGCGGGTCAAGTGCAAAATGAGGATCACCTGTGTCTGATTGCAGTAATTGGCGTGGAGACCGGATAAAAGCCGCCGTGAAACGGCAGTTCAGAGAGAGACGGAAGACTCGGGCGCACGAGCTGTCAGAGAGAAACAGTCGGAACGAATACAGAGAGTGATCGCGAGACGAACGAGAGTTGATGTTTCCGGGTGACGCAGAGTGCGCACCTGTGTGAGTTTATCTGTCTTAAATAAAACACCTGAGTCTTCACGAGCCAACCCTGTCCGCTTCCTTCCTTCCTACGAACTTTGTTACACCAACATTATTCAAAATATAAAAAAATATGAATATCAACTTGACAGTGAGTAAATGATGGCAGGATTTGTGGTTGAACTAGCCCTTTAAACAAATGATGGTGAAAATAAAGAAATATAATAATAATCGAAATAACCTAAAATCCCAAAAGAAGTGCATTACTGTTACTACATCAAGGAAATTAGTGTTACATTATTTCATTAAAATGATTATTTCATCTCCCCGGTCAAAAATGACCACGAATAGCCAAGGTGGGACTCTTTTCTAACAGCTTAGGAGGGTTAAGCTTTATACAGTGTAATCATGTTTGTTGTTACTAGTGTCAGTTACAGTGTTACAACACTAATCAAACACAAATGGATTGGACTTACTTTATGGATGTCTTTGACAAGCACCACCTGAGACCGAAAAGAGCCACCATGAGCTTTGTACATTACTCACTGATAATGGTTTGTTGCAACTGTAGTGGCACTTCTAGTTAGTTTTAAACCTGTGAGACGGCCATGATGTCATTGGCGTGAAGGTGGAGGTCGTGTCGACACTCTCGACAGATTCTCTTCAGAGCTGAGACACAAGCCACGGACAGATCCGGGTCGGACAGACCATGCAACACCACAGGCAGGACACTCGCCAACATGAGCGAATGATCGGACAACCACTCGGCCAACGAGCCTGCGAGAAGCCATGACAGCAGTCAGTGAAATCACTTTTCACTGCAATATTGTCACACATTGAACGCAATCCGTTAACAGCATTTTTATACATTCTGGTTCATTTCTACATAAACTAAAAGTGTATGGTACCTCGTACATTAGAAATGTGATGTATGGAAGTTTATTGTAAAGTGTTATCTAAAAAGCTGTTGATGTAGTTATTGTCTGAATGTGTAGCTTACTGATCAATTAAATCTTGAAATTACAACTTTAATAACAAACCATGTTTAACATGAAAATAGGTCATTCATTAGTACTTTAGTCTTGTTTTCTAGTGCAAATGTCTTAAGAATCTTTACTTGAGAAACAAAATGACTTGTTTTATTAGATATTGATTGAAATGTGGTGGGTTTACGATTAAAACAAAAATGAACAAGAACTTAATTCAGAGGGAAGACAGGTTTCCGTTCCCCATTCACAGACATTTGTTCTTGTTTTAACCTTCAACTCGCTTAATCATGTCAAGAATCTCAAGTAAATGTATCTTGATTTAAAGATAATAAGACCCTGGAGCACAAAACTAGTCTGAAGTCGCTGGGGAATATTTGTAGCAATAGCCAACAATATACTGTATGGGTCAAAATTATTGATTTTTCTTTTATGCCAAAATCATTAGGACATTAATAAAGATCATGTTCCATGAAGATATTTTGTGAATGTCCTACTGTAAATATATCAAAACGTAATGTTTGATTTGTAATTTGCATTGCTAAGAACTTAATTTGGACAACTTTAAAGGCGATTTTCTCAATATTTTGATTTTTTTACATCCTCAGATTCCAGATTTTCAAATATTTGTGTCTCAGCCAAATATTGTCCGATCATAACAAACCATATATCAATGGAAAGATTATGTATTCAGCTTTTAGATGATGAATAAATCTCAATTGTGAAAACATTGACTCTTATGACTGGTTATGTGGTCCATGGTCACATTTGTACTGAAACATTTAATTACATGACTTGTTAAGACCTGATTTGTAGAATACATTGCAAGCTATGTTCAGAAATGAACGGGTGTACCTATGGTGAACATGATGGTCTCAGCCAGCTGAACATTGTTTGCTGTGATGAGAGGAATCAGACCGATCAGTCCTGGAATAACGTCTGAGTAACTGACATCTACAGTATCAGCAATGGACTGAAACCCAAACAGCAGAGCCTCTATATCCTCCAAGAAGAGAGGGAGATGACACAGAGATATTGTTTAATATAATACATGACATATACACCGTATTAATAAGCCAGCGTAACATTAGGACTGACTTGCCATGAGGAGGGGTGTGTTGTGTCCGTCAGCAGTGTGCCTAGTTTATCATACAGCTTTCTGAGGAGCTCTGGACCCAGCAGCTCATACACATACATCAGAGTATCCGAGATGTCCACCCTCAAATCCAATTACACATGCTTATTATTGCATACAAGTGAAGAATAAATGAAGACTGAATGGAGAAACAATAATAATCATTTGTAGAGGTGTGCACATGCTGCTCTTTTTAAGCAGACTGCCTTGAAATATTAATGCTGTTTGCCAGAGAATCAATGAACAAACCCTTCATTTGAACTATTAACCTTTGCTGTATAATTTAACACACTGTAAAAATGCACTGATAAATAAATATATAAACAATATAAAAAATATATAAGAATATAAAAAAATGCACTGATAAATTAAATATATATAACTTTGTTTGCCCAATTACATTTCAGTTATGTGCTGTAAACAGCATGATGCACTTTTTTATTGAAAATATACTGAAGTATATAAATGTAGTATATTTAGTGTAAACCCTTAAATGCCAACATATGTTACAAAATATACATAAATCAGTTTAACAGTTTCCGGGCCTAAAAACAGGTTTTGAGTAAATGCAAAATTTATTATAATTTGTTATTTATTTTTGACAATATAAAATGTTTAGATATTATTAGATAAAATGTATAAACATTTAAACAAATATATGAGGAAATATAGTTAACAACACTATATAATTAACTACAGAATATATTTAAAGTCTATAAGAGCAGAACATTTTGGGACATTTTTGCATATTTTAAATTATATTTAAAATATATCTCAAGGAAAAGCACTTACTTAACAGAAGTAAATGGGGCCACATTTATAAAAAAGTTAAAAGCAGAAATGTGAAGCATATATTTTTATACAATCACTTAAATTACTTATTCTGTTTATGATAAGTATATTAAAAATCATAAAATTCTATAATTACATAAGTGTATTATTAGAGCTACAAAACTGTTTTAAAATATTTGTAGTTGTTTATTAACCTTTTCTGTGTAAAGTTTTATTTAGACAGTTTATACCGTTCGCATCTTGTCTCTCGCTGCTTTTTTTGTCCCCTTGTTGATTATTGGCCCTATGCGTTAACTGTGCAGTTATATTTCTTCCTTCTTAAATGTAGTTTACCTGTAGGTCCTGAACTGCTCTTTGTCATCTGCGGACCACGTGGCACAGTCCTCGTCTCTGGGGAAACAGGCCTTCTGCAGCAGAACGTCCACCAGCTGGAAGTACACAGGCCTGTAGATTTGTAGATAGAGCGTCTGCCTCTCAGCATCCAATGACGTTATATCATCCTGAAACCACCAGCACTCAAAACATCATATCTGCTCCAGTCAACGCAACAGCAGTTGGCATCAATCGTGAGGGATTTTTCGAGGTGGACTTGTACCTGTAGGGTGTACCAGAATGTGAGCGTGAGCGAGCTGGAGGTCTCATCCACAGGATAGTGTCCAGGTGTACCTGTGCAGGACATAATCATGCTCACTAGAGCCTGAAAGCCCTGCCAGTGATCCACCTGCTCCAGAAGAGTCCTGGGGAGTTGAGAGGGACAGAACGAGGGAAAGAGCTTTCACCAAACAGACAAGGACAGCCAGGTGATGAATTGGTCTTCTTATAGACCCAGGCCATCTGAGGTCATATAAGACTGTTATTAATGGGAGATTGATGATGCATATAGATCATTATGTCCAACCTGCAGTGCGTTTCTCCCAGAGCTACAGCAATGCGACAGATTCCGTGAGACGTCTCCATGTCTCCATCCTGCACCGCCTTCTTTAGCTGCTCCTGAAGACCCAGCACCTGAGGAACAACCTTCAGCAGACTGTCTGCAAACCTCCACACGCACAAACACAGACTATTCAATTCATATTTCATACACAACCTTCTGTGAAACAAACGTTTAGCACTGACAGAGGTTTGCTTGAATGATAATTAGTTTCAATTGACAATTACATACAATTAGTTTTCTTTCGTAAGAGAAATTGTAATCAGTTATCAAACCTTTTTTCAAATTATCAGTCAATATTGGATATTTGATTGTTTTGTTTGTGCATAAAATTTGAGAATTTCTTGAAAACATACACCAACTACAGGGATGTTGCTTAAATTATTTATCTGTGGCACATTTTGAAAAGAATATACATTTTCATGTTAAATATTTATCAGACTTATTTTTATTCTTTTTCAATTTTATTTTACTTTATTATGTAATAAAGCAGTCTACAGGTGTATATGTATAATTTCCTTAATATGAAAACAATTATCCCCTTATAAGTTTTGGATACCACTCACACTTTTCCAGAATATGTTCAAATATTGTTTAATACAGTTATTCAGTTATCTATCAATTTTACTGCAAACATTTTTAGTGGTTACCTGCAACTGTTTCCTTAAAGAGCCGTTTCTAGCTGGTTTATCTATCCAGCTGATGCATTTGGGTTACTTCATCAATATTAAATCATATTTATGAACAGAATCAATTCATTTGAATTTTATATTTTTTAAGAGACCTTTCTTTTTATTATTTGTTATTAGACGACACTGTCTGTCTGATAACATGCACTATATTTAAGATTTATGTATTTTAATTGCATATAAAATTCAAATTAATTTGGATTACACCGTTTTAACATAAACTTATAAACATGCTAAAATGTTATACATATTTGTCAGTCATAAATAAATGAGACCGGTAAGATTTCTGCACTCAAAATCATGGCATAGATTATTATTATTAACTTTTTTCTTCTTTTTGATTTGATTCATATTCTAAATGTATTAATTCAAACTGCTTAAATCTGAAAATCAGCACAAATCTGTTGTGAATTTTGCAAAACAACTATATTTATTCAGTCAAAAAGTATGAACATGGTTCAAATATGGCCATTTGTGAAACAAGCAATATTCAGTTAGTTCAAATGTATGAGACTGAAACAAGTTTTAGTGACATAAACCTATATTTAAACTGTATTTATAACACATTCAGTTTGTTTGAAAGTTGAGACTTGTTATAGTACTTGTGTATCATTGCTCTTTTGATTGCTTCCATTGTTCTTATTTGTAAGTCACTTTGGATAAAAGCGTCTGCTAAATGACTAAATGTAAATGTTAGAAATCTTGCCTTTTTTCTTACATGTATTACTGCCAAATATGCCTTTTATTAATTAAGTGTATTAGTTTATGTTAAAAAAATGTTGGAAATTTCACATGCAATTCAAATACATCAAATCCTACTTTTTTGAATACACAATGATGTAGCAGAGAAAGGAAATAATGTATTTCTCAGGAAATTAAATTAACACATGGACAGGAACTAGTGCGTGTTTAACAGTACACACAGCTGTGTCTCTCACCTCTGACAGTCAGGCTGTGAGATGATGCTGACGATGGTCTCTACGGCTGTGTCAAACAGCTCAGACTCCTTCAGCAGGGCGAAGCAGCTCTCCAGCAACCCCTCGCTGTCTTTTAAAGCGATGTCCAGCGTGAGCCAGGAGGACACGCACCTCAGCACCCGCTCTCTGACGGGACAGGCTGCGTCCGGCCGCTGCAGTATCTGCTGGAGCAGGGAGCAGACCGAGCTCCAGTCCACAGACAGAGCGCTTCTCAGCTGTGAGCGCCGAGACGCCGGGATCCGGCTGCTTTGAAGCTCCTCGGGCAGAACGGCGAGGAGCTCTAGAAGCACGAGGTATCGGGTTTGACCGTCAGCTTCTGTCACACTCTCTCCAGTCTGGAAGGCACACAGAAGATCTGGAACTGCCGTCGGCCATGTTTCGGGTAAGATGTGAAGAACCAAAGAGGCCAGAGCGACACAGAGCCTCGTCAGCACCATCTTGGGCCCCGATGCAAACTGACCGACCTGGGTGATGAGCTGCGAGCGGAGCGAGTCTAACTGACCCGGCGGGAGGTCGGACCAGTGGCGGGAGATTTTAACATGTAATGTGCTTGCCCCAAAGAACTGGATCTCAGGAACCTAACCGAGTAAGTAAGAACTATGAATGTAATGCAGTGATTTTAAAGTGTGGTGTAGTCGAACCCACTGCTTACTTTGTCTGGCCGGAGCAAAGCCCAGCAGAAGTGCCATGCTTGTGGTGATGCCTGGGCTTGTGTGAGCCACTTCTGGGCCACGTTCTTCTTGTCCATATCAGGGTCATAGTAGAGCTGCTGAAGAGCCTGCAGAACATTAGGAAAGACCAAAGACTGATTCTATTATAATTACAGTACTTGTCAAAAGTTTAAACCATTAAGAAATAAGTCTCTAATACTCAACAACGCTGCATTTATTTGAAAATTTATGAAGAAGAATACAATTCAAAATACAGTAAAAAAAAAAATGTATAGTTTAAAAGAACAGTTTTAATTGTATTGAATACTATATATTAATATGGTAAATATTAATGTTGATATGTTTTAAAATATAATTTAGTGATCGCAAAGATAAAAAATATTTTATTAGCCATTATTCCAGTCTTCAAACATATTTTGTGGAAATGTGACAGACTTCAATTCATATACACAGTTTTAGTAAGTGAGATTTCTTACATATTTTTTTTTTATTAATACTTGTATTCAGTAAGAACACATTACATTTATTAAAAAGTAACAGCAAAGACATGTATGACAAAGGTTTTCTCACCAAGGCTGCATTTATTTATACATTTTCATCAGCATTTACGTTTGTCTTCAGTGTCACAGTTTTTGTTTCTTAATATTTTTGTGGAAACCATTACATATTTTACTCAGGATTCTTTGATGAATAGAAAGTTCAAAAACAGCATTTATTTGAAATAGAAATCTTATAGAATAGTTCTAATAGAACTTTATAAATGAAGTAGTGCTGAGGTCCAACTAAAGATATACTGAAGTATATTTGATTGTGCTAAAATTGAACTATTGCAAGTATTCATCAGATACACTTTAAATACAGTATCAAATAAAGTATTACATACAGTACAGTAGCATTTAAAGACTGATATTATTCAAAGATCATACAATCCTCATCAATAGTGACTTTAAAACATATTGTAGGCTTAATATGAAGAAATCTGCAGTAGAGTAGTACTCCAAATAATATTTAGTTATAGTTTTTACAATGGTATAGTCTGTCACAAATTATTTAGCAGCTTAACTGTTTTGAACATTGATAATAATAAGTGTTTCTTGAGCAGTGAATCAGCATTACACTGATTTCTGAAGATCATGTGAAACTGAAGACTGGAGTAATGATGCTGAAAATACAGCTTTGCATCACAGGAATACATTACATATTAAAATACATTCAAATAGAAAACTCTTTTTAAAGCTGTAATATTATTTGTGATACTACAGTTTTTATTTAATTTGAAATCTAATAAATGCAGCCCTGGTGAGAATAAGAGACTATTTAAATTTTTTTAAATCGGAATGATTCCTTTTGACTGGCATAATATACATATTGATATTACCACATTCTTCATGTATTGATAATGCATAGATAAGATGTAACTGAAATCACAGCAGCACACAATGGGTGGGCATAACACAAACCTGCCACCAACCCACATGCTGACAGTTATTATTAGACTAGCACAGCTTACTGAAGATATCACGTTACTCTCCACTTCCAGAAGCTTCTATATTGTTCTGAAGTGCACAAGGCCGAACACCTTCAGGCTTTACTCAGCTGTTAGAGGAATTATGGGAATATGAAGGAACAGAGTTCAGGGACAGTCCAAACGAGAGGCAGCTCTGAATGGAGCTGATGAATTATAGCTCTCGCCTCAGGTCTACATCTCCAAACCTTGGCAGTTTTGATTTAACTGCTCTTAAAGAAACGATAAATGGCTTGTTAAAATGTATGGCTATCACACATTTCTTTCAACTCAAGTGTTAGCAATGATTTTCACCTTTAAGTGTCTCTTCAGAAAGCCAGAGGCACTAGATGCAGCACAAAGTAACTGTTATTCACACACTTCATGAAACACAAAGCAGTGACAGAAGTGTGCTTCGTGACATATGATCATCCAAAACCTTTGTTAACACGAGTTTCAGTTATAGTAATAAATGATAGTTTAGTCCTGGTTTCTGATTGGTCAATACAGTGTTGCAGTAATCTTATTTTCCTTATAGTAATAGATTGGAAAAGTTATTTTCTCCATAAAGGGTAACGGATTTGTATTGTTACTTTATTGACCTTTAAAGATAGAGTATCATGAGTACACTTTTGATCGATGGTATACTTCTGTTAAAGCCATTAGCATGCAACTTATTTTTCAACTTACTTTTTAAATGATCATATTCAACAGCTGAGTTCTTGGTGAAAAACTACATTACACAACCTATCAAAGAGTGCCACCAATCAGAGAATCAAAATTATGAAAAGAGCTCTTTCCCCATGCTATACATATGCATATTTCTCAATAAATGTAAAATAAATTGTTTCTCTCTCTTTCTTTCTCATCAACGTCTTTAAATAAACAGTTTTCTATTCCGCCTTGTTGGCTGAGGCTATTTACACTAACCCCGCCCACCAGCGTGTGATTGGGATAGTCAACACTGAAAAACAACGCTAATAAATCATGTTTCAGTGGCGTAGATGATAAGACATGTGCTTTTTGAAGAAATCTCGACGCGGGTTCGAACCAACCTTTTGCAGAACCTTTTTTTCTCCCTTTTCAAATCTCATATCGCATCAGGAAAAAGCATTTATTATCAATAAAAATGAAGGAAATCATCAAAAAGTTGAAAATAAAGTAACGGGTAGGGTTATGTAGGTGTGGGGAGGGCTTTATTGACCCAATAATTTGAATTAAAATGATAATTTACTCTCAATAGGCCTATATTATTATTGCGTACTGTTTTATAATGTACTACAATACTGAGGTGCAGATAATTGCCACTATTTGCAATAAGTAGTATAAATAGCAGAAAATCTTGCTATTTTAACACAATGTAAATATCATCTATTGCTATTTGCACTTAGTGTAAATAGCCGCTGCCTTTGTATTTATCCATTATTGTTATTTAAATGATATTGTTCCCAGTGATTCTATGATTGTATTCCAGGATTGTAGTTCTTTGTACCTTTGTTTCTTTCTTATTTATTGTCAGATTTTTAGATAATGTTTTGATTCTGTAATGTTGTGATTTTCTCCTCTTGGCTGAGTGGTTTGGTTCATGGCTTTTAACTCTAAAACAAAGGCATTTTTATATTCCTGTTGGATTTTCACTTTAGTCTGGTGTTTCTTCCACTCAAGCCTTAAAACATAACATAAACATACTTCTGGAAATGAACTTACTGCTAATTCAACATGACCCAGATAGTACAATTCAATCTGCTTTTTATTAAAAAATGTACTCACAATAATAATTGCAATTTGGAAATATTTTGTATTCTTTAAATTATTTAAATACGTTTATCTGGCCTAATCAAAACCCAGTATGCTTTTAAAAAAGAAGAAAAGGTCAGACTGGTCTAGATCCTGGCAGTGTGTTTTTTTGATAAATAAATAAAAATAAACTATTATGAGTGTAGGCGATCTCCAGTAAAACAATATTAACATTTCATTTATTTCATGTTTTATATCTGGGGCCTTTGTGTGTTATAACTTAGGAAATATTTGAATAAGCACTTATAAAATTAAAATAGAAATGTTAAAGTTTGGACCTGATGCTTTGATGCTATGTTAAGTATGTTTACTGAGCTTACTACTATAAGGTCACTCTGACCCCAAATATGCCAGGAACTGCAATAGTGAAAAACTAAATGATGACCACTTGCAGCAACTCAAATATAGGCTACAATTTCCCTTATATAACATTGAGGTGAAACGCTATAACGTTGTGTTATTCAAGTCCTCTCACACACAAAAGGTCGAGGGTTATTGTGTTTCTGAGTCACAGCAGCTCACACACAATCTACTCACCCTCTCCACTGCCTCCACCGTGAACTCGTCTGCATTCACTGCCTCCATTCCTCATTAACCTCCTTATCTTGTGCTCAGTAACAGACGGTATTCGGCGGTGAGGTGTGAGGGGGTGTTTTGGAGTCCTGTCAGGTCATGTGTGCGTGTTTGTGCGCTCGCGGAGGGCAGATCTGACGGGATGGTCCGGCGCGCGCACGTGGCTCGCACTGGTAACAGCTGACGCCAGACGTCATTCACTTCACTCTCAAATCTCTCTGTATCTTCACATTCGACTCAAAGGGTCTCCTCACAGTCTAAAGCCTTTGGCCGTCTTTATAAATAAGCTGTCGTTTAGACCGTAGGTTGCGCTTAACCACACCCCTCCGCCGCTCCCCTCGGGATATTTTTAGCTATGATGATGTCCGCTGTCATCTAAC